>JAIOUR011430549.1:0-13104 GCA_020711275.1 Calotes versicolor
GAAAAACTGCTCACAAAAATAGATGCAAATCAGTTACCGGAACATCTTGCCTGAGACACATTCTATGCCAATCAATAGGGCTTTGGCTCCAAGCAGCAGCTGTGGGGAACACAGGGCTGCAGTGAGCTGGGGGTGGGGGGAGAGAAAAGCCCCATTGGATAATAGCCAACCAGTGACTCATTTTTTTAGGGAAATAAATTTGCTGCGAATCGTTTGGCATGAACTTGACACTTTATCATGCAAGGGATCGCTTATATTAACATGTCCACAATTAAGTTATCACTTGTATTTATGAGACATTGTCAGATTATTTTCCTCCTGCAACTTTAGACCCTCTATAGCAGGTTTTGCTCAATATTTAAGGGTGGTGTGGACATGGGTTCTCTCGTGTGGTTTCAGAGAATAATGCTTTATTAGAGCATTTACAGAGCCAGTCTAGCTGCAAGAGCCCAGCGACAACAGCAGTTCTATTTTTTTTACAGAGAAAATGTTGAACAAGAGCCAAATGTTTGGTGGCAAAGTCTGTTGCTAGGAAATCAAGGTCCTGAGGCGATTAATGACAAAGCAAGCAATAACAAGAAGGCAGAATTACAGATTTAAGAGAGGGAAAAAGTGGTTGGTGTTATAATTACCCAAAGAAATCTGTACTCATTAAATAGGCTGTTTTTATGATTGACTTTAATTGGAGGTTAGTGCAGATATTTAGCTCCTTTCCCACCCCTTTAAACACATGCATGCACATAATCCATAGAACTGCCGACTTGTTTTTCTAAGCATTGCAAGGAGCTTGCTCTGTAATTTGATCCCCACTGACAGATGCATTTTCTATGCTGCCATTTTGAATTAACCTATTGTGCAATAGTTTTCCTCAGTTCTGCTGAATAAAACATCAAGTCCTATTTTCTCAGATGGATTAGATAGAGTAAAAGAATGTACTTTTCAAGAATAAAGGCAGTTTGGAGAGAATTTGGTGCTTTGAACTTTGCTGACAAATCCAAATAATTAGTGATGTTTGTTTAAAATATAAGACAAGTTGGTCGGAGGGAATGTCTTACTTAGAGCAAGACTACTAAAAACTATTATATGTACCAAGATTTTCTGTTGTTATATTCCTCAGATATTTTGGATATTAAAGCCTAGTTAGTACACTTAAAAAAAGATAATTATTCAGATTCTTTGTGTTAATATTTGCTTGCTAAAGCTGATCTGGCATATGTTTTCACACATTCTCTATCCCACATGCCCTTTCAGATCATTTCCGAGGAATTAAAAATCCTTTAGCGATACATGGTGAATGACAACTACAGATTATTCTGCATCTTGTTCTGTCTTTACTATTTCTCCCTCAAAGCTTCATTAACTCACCCATGTTTATTGTTATGTAATGGACAGTCCTGCACCTGGTTAATAGTATCAAGGAAGACATGACAAGTCATGCAGAATTATTGTAAGTGGGGGGAAATATATAATAGCAGAATTCACCAGATGTTTAATCAAATAATGAAACAATAGAGCCTCTGCAAATTCTGCCCAACCATACTGGCATGTTGATAATCAGATGCCAGTGCCAAGCTGTCTGCTTTGTTAAATACCCAGATTCCCTGAGGCAACAAGACAGCTGCTGTAACCGCTACAAAATGTGGTAGTTCAATCTATTTTTGCTACCCTTGGGCTATCAGACCTACAGTTAATTTAGACCACCCCAACATGTACACTTCAGGGAATTTTTCACTAAGCATAGTAATTAAAATGATAAAACATCATTATTACTCTGAAGTTGGTTATGTAGAATTTTGCATTTAACAGATACCTACAGAGCTGGACACAGCATGTAGCATTTGTTGGATTGTTGGTTCTGTATCTTTCATGCCTCTTCCACCTTCTATTCTGTAGATGCAGATGTGTGTGTGTGTATTTATACACACAAACACACCATACACATAGGAATATAAAAGGCTGGAAATACCCTGTCATTCAGGTTTAACTATACTAAACTATCCACTCTTTTTGGATGCAAATTAAAAAAAAACCAACAAAATTTTGTGCTGTGGACAGAGATGGGGACAGAAGAGTCAACTCTGAAAAAAATTACTTTTGCTTGAATTATATGGTAGAGATATGAAAAAGTGCAAGAGACACTGACTGAAATAATGTTCCCTAACATTGTAAATCATAACTATAGTAAAGCTAAACATTGCAAATCATAACTATAGTAACACTGTAAATCATAACTATAGTAGGCCCATTGAACTGATGGAACTTATGGAGCGTCTAATTCACTTATCTTTACTGATTCATTGTTTTACTATGCTAAGCAACAGGATTTCAGCCTCTGCATCATATGTCTTAGTCAGTAATAGTCACTTTTATGCTGTGTATAAGAGGCTATAATTAAAGATAGTCCAAAAGCTTTAGCTGGTAAACTCAGCCAAAATAGGCTAGGCTAGACACTCTCATTCTATCTTGCAAGTGTTCTGATGTCTTCTCATTTTTAGGTTTAATTTAACATGCTAACTAGAGATGGGGATGAATTACAATTATACAATTTTGTTTTATACAATTTTATTTCATTTTATTTTGTTTATATTGTATGTGCTATTGTATATGATGAGTTTGATGTAATTTGTGTGTCGTTGATTGCTTGTAAACCGCCCAGAGTAGGTAGGCCTAGATGGCGCGGTATAGAAATTCAATAAATAAATAAATAAAATAAAAAATAAATTGCAAATTTGTTCAGAAATCACTAATTCATCAGTTTGTATGAATATGTATCAAAACCCTCAACAAATATTAATTGATGCTTTTCAAAGCAATGTTTGATTCATCATGTTGGGCTATAACATGCCTCCCCACAATAGAGACACCCTATTAGTAGGGACGCTTCCCCTGACTCCTCTCTATCTAAGTAAAGATGGGATTTCTTTTTCTTCTTTTCTAATAATTTTATTTTTAACTTTTACCTACAACAAATATACACATTCAAATAACTACACCCCACCTGCAGGGACCTTCTGATGTCTTCTTTAATTTTTCTTCTTCTTTCTTTGCTTCTTTAAAGTCTCTTTCTCCATCATTAAACTTTGAGATACAAATATAAAATCTATACTAGAGTAACTTTTATGTTCTGTTGAATAATAAGTATGCTTTCTTTCATCACCTTTAATTTCCCTCCATATATCTTTCAACTCCACAGTTTTCAAAAGCTTTGATAATACTGTATACCTATCATTTATCATCCCTTTTACAGACTGTTTTATCCTTAAATTTATCCAGAATCATATTAAAATCTCCAGCTACAATAACATGCCCCTTTTTAGTTTTTTCAATCTGTCCCAATATCTCTATTAATAAAGAGATAGTGAGGAGAGTTGTCCGTGGTGAAAGGAAGTTCACCCCTGTGTACCAATCACACAGGGGTGAACTTCCTTGCGGCACAGACTTGAGCGCCCAGCCAGAGTCGGGTGGAGGAGAGAAGGGCGGGCGGGTGGGCCGCGACGGAGGTGGCTACGCGTCCAGCAAGAGTTCGGGGGGGGGGAGAGCACTGAGGGGCACCTGGGTGGCAGTCACCAAGCCTGCCTTCTGGCAGGCTAAACAACTAGTATATTTATAAAATACATTTTGTTTAACATTAGGTGCATAAACATTTACCAGAGTATAATCTTCTAAATCCCTAAATCCCTATAGGCTTTCTGTAAATCTCTACAGGCTTTCTGTAGAATGCCACAACACCTGTGATTAGCAGATAGTTTACTCCCCCTAATCTATGTTGTTTTTAACTACTGATCCCATTAATATCCCAATCTGTAATTTTCAGGATATAAAGCTTATAACTGCCAAAAAAAAACCCCAGATATTTTTTCAAAAATTTTAAAAAACACTATCTTACATTTCTTTACATTTAAAAAAAAATGCTCACCAAGCATATTTAAGTAGTGCATCATAATAAACCTTCTGAGAATCTCTTTAAAATAAGGGGTCAAACATCTCCCTAGGTCAAAAAGAACTTGAGTAATTCAAGATTTAAAAAGTTAATGCATGTCAAAAAATGACATTTTTACAAAATTTAAAAATTAATTACACCTAAAACCAATAAGATAAAATATTCTAAAAATATATTTTCATTTTTATCATTAAGGAGAATGATCTCAGAAAGTTTCATTGGGATCTAAAATGATCAGATTGAATTTTGGCGGGGGGGGGGAGGATTGTTGATTTGGCATGAAATGACCCACAGATGAACCCAGGCATTTTTTATAAACATTTATATTTGGTAGTTTCAATTCATTACATCCTTCTTTTGCTTGATTAATTCCTTGAAAAAAATGAAATCTACCTTATTCTTTTTAAATAATGTTTCTATTCTTCTCCATTTCAACACGGATCCCACGCCTTTCACCTTCAAAGTTGTCATTTTTAAAAAATGGGATTTCTGATATCAGAGTTACATACCCTCAAAGCAGGGGTCTCAAGCTTGTGATCTGCCAGGTGTTCTTGAACAGCAATGCCCAGGAGCCCTTGCCAGCATAGCTAGTGCTGAAGGCTTCTGGGAGTTGCAGTTCTAGAACATCTGGAGGTGCACAAGTTTGAGAACCCCGCCTAAAAGAGAACCCCCAGGAAAATTCCTCCCAGGCACCTAAAGACACCAAACCTGCAGAGAAGCTTCCTCTGACTGTCCTCTATAATGCCTCCAAGTTTGGTGAAGACTAGGTTTCCCTAAATCACTTGCTAAAGGGCATTTTCCTATGGAGGCCCACCTTATGGATATATACCAGTAACTCAGATATCTGTAACCCAATCTTCACCACATTTCTCTCATGGGAAATTAGGCTGGTTCCATCTTTGTTTTCCTTCTGCAAGCAAGCAGAGAGCTTTCTTTTATGAATGGGCTTTTGAAATGAAATGTTATACCTTATTGCTTGAACGTGTTTTGATGATGCTTTTGTTTCCTGCTTTTTTTACTGTGGTATGTTTTGGTTCTTTTCAGTATTTGTTTACTTATTGTCTTTAAATACTGTCATTTAAGGATGTAGTCCACCTTGGATCCTTTTTATGGAGAAAGGCAAGGTAAAATATTTTAAATAAGTTAAACAAAGAAACAAGTAAAATAGTGATATGGGAGCAAGCTTAGGATCACTAATACTCATTAATTCAGATAATAAAAGCTTTAAAGTAAACAAAGCCGTTTCAAAGGCCAGATCAAACAGGTATGTTCAAAGACATTTTGCAGAAGTGATGGAAAACTGATTGCAGTTTTGGAGAGGTACAGTCTACAAACTGGGAGCAACACCAGTTTCCACATCCAGACAGCCTCATTATGGGGCAAATTGTTCTTGAGATTAAAAACAATAATTAAATTGTGTGTGAAGTGCCATTGGTGACCAAAAGGAATTATGGAAGAAATCAATTTATGGAAGATTGCTGGTGTCTCAAAGTTCATTCATTTTTTTAAAAAACAACACCCTAGATTTGAGCTAAGTATTCTGGAGCACATGCCCTTTAAAGGATATGCTCCTTGACAGTATTTTCATGGAGCAGTGTTTTTCTTCAGAACAAGGATCTCTAGTCTTTCTGTCTTTTTTCTCTTCCGCTTATCCTTTAAAGCCAGGAAATAGTTTAAATTTATATAGGCAGCTTTTGAAAGTAAGTTCAGCCTAGCAGTATTTCCTATTGTGACATTAATCTAATTCCATGAAAGTAGAGCTGGTTTTTCATCTGTAAAATATATAAAAGGTCTGGAGAAACAAACTGCTGTTCTGAGTTACCATGATGATGAGAGTTGGTTTGGATATTACAGTGTTTACCAGCTTACCCAGCAGAGAGTTTTTTCCTTCTAGTTGAACCATGTATTACTGAATTATAACTTTCCTTTAATTTGTAAGCCAAAACACAAGGCTTGTTTCAGGATACACAAGAGGATACCAAGATTCACTGTTAGAATAATCTGTTGTGGTTAGCCTTAGGCTCAGGCATTACTCCCTTCCTCCCCCTCCCTTTATTCACACAGGATATGCAAAACATCTGGATGCAATTTGAAACAAAGTGCAGTTTCCCATTATGTTTCAGTACTGCTCAGGAACTACCTGTTGAATCTTATTGCCTTGAATTTTTGTTGTCTTTCACAATGATCTCCAGATGGCTTTTCAGAACTTTCCACTTACTTACCAAGGCAGAACCCAAAGAACAACAGAAAATAACCTTCTTCATCCCAAATCTGATTTATTATCCATTTGCAACAAGGTACAGTACATCGGAGAAAGCAACAGAGAAGTGCACAAGGTGTGCAAAAAGTAGCTACAATATTTGAGCATCTTCACTGACCTAATATTTTGTCAATATATTTGCTAGTTTAAATATCCTGTCATTTTAGTGATGATGATAGGTTATTTCAATCCCCCTTTTTGCATTTTTAAATAGAAGTATTTTGATTAACAGGAATGTTTCTTGAAGTCCTGTTCAGTGGTTTATTGCAGTAAAAAGAAAATAATAAATGTAGCTGGGGGAATAATTTTACCAATTTAGGTTTTTCCTAGAGTTTTAGCTTTTGATTGTTTTAGGACCAATAAATAACTTGCAAGGGGCATATAAAACTGAACACACTGCCAAAATTCTTCTTGCATCTTCAAAGTCATATTGCGTTGATTCCTATGGATCATGGCTTGATTTACAGTATAAACTGCAGGGAGGTTGGCATTCACTCACTCATCCTCTGCATATCAAAATCAGTGGTTGTGCAACTGTTGGCATGGTTCAGTTACTGTAGATTGGAAGAGCAATAAATTGGTCCTCTCTGTTCAGCCTAGGGCTCAGTTCTTTACTTTCACTTCTCATTAGTCTCTCCATGTGTATATAGAGCAGAGATTTAAACTAACTAAGGATTTGTTACCTTTGGGCAAGTATGCAGCTAATTAAGTCCTTGAATACCTAATTAATAGCTTCACTGTACATATCCCTCACAGAGGAGCAAAACAGTCAGATCTCTGCCCTGAGAAGGTTCCAGTTGTGGAAGACAAAGAGAAGAATAGGAAAAGGGAACAGCAAAGATCAGAACACTCTCATGTAACAGGGGCACAGCTATATATTTTCTTCAGAAAGCAGGGCATTTTTATTTCTTGATTTAAAAAAAGATGGGGGAACTGTGCTTTTCACACTGAGACTCCTTGTTCCCACTCTGTTAGTTAAGAATCCAGTGACTGCTGTCATTACCAAAAACTATGCCAATGATTTGTGCTTGTTTTGTGTCACCAACCACAAGTGTATTGATAGTTCTGATGTGATATGTCTAATTAAAACAACACACACACACACACACACACACACACACACACACCATTTTCATGTTGCAGCCTATGCTATTTGGCACCATCGTTTTGTGTTGACACCTTTCTTAGCAAAAATGCTTTATCGTGGGTTATGAAGTGGTACCAATTTTCTGAGTCCATAGTTAACAGAGATTCCTTTTATATCTGGAACAGGGGTAGGCAACCTAAAACCCAGGGACTGGGTGTGGCCCCTGGGTGGGCTGGAACTGATCATTGGGCTGTCCGTGGTCTTCAATAAGGAGGAGCCCAACTCACGTGGCCAGAGAGGCAGTCTTGTCTGGGTACTGCCATCTCTAGCCTAATGCAAGGGCTCATGGGACTCAGGGCCATGTGCTCTGGGCCAGCCTATAAGGGAAGGGGATGCCTCAGAGTGGAAGATTTAAATTGAGCCTGCAACCCAGAAGCAGGCCATTGCAGATCTGGCAGTGACTTGGTGATGACTCAGCTGCAACTCTACAGTGGTGGATTGGCAGTTGTGTGGCAGTGGGTTTTAGGCATTCAGTGCCCGATCCTATGGTGGTTCCAGCAGTTCTGTCCACCAGCCTGATCACCAGTGCATGCAGAGGAACTGTGCTCAGAGGCCTCCAAGTCCAGCTTCCTAGTTCCTGCTTCTGTTATTGTAGGTGGGGGGCAGTCTGTCGCCCCTAACAGTCTCGGGGCAAGTGATCTGGTCCCCAGGTGGAAAAGGATGCTGACCCCTAGTCTAGAGAATAGCAACATTAGGCTGTTGCAGCAAAACAACAAACAATTTATATGTTAACGCCTTAAGATATACAGGTGAGCCGCGAAAAATTAGAATATTGTGCAGTTGTTCATTTCTTTCAGTAATGCAACTTAAAAGGCGAAACTAATATATGATTATAACAGCTTACAGCCCATGAAAACCCCAACCCCGCAATCTCAGATTAGTACAATATTGTAAAAAGCTGCAAGATTATAGGCTCAAAGAGCCCCACTCTGAGCATTGTCTTGATTCATGTAACTCTTGTTTTGGCTGTAATGATATATTATTTTTACCTTTTAAGTTGCATAACTGAACGAAATGAACTTCTTTAAAATATTCAAATTTCCCCCCTGTAATATTACAATAATTTTTCATGGGCTGCAACCCAACCCTTCCAGGAGCTTTTAATTCGACCTCAGTTTATTGCTGTTGTACAGTCATTACTAATGGGTGAATAAAAATAAAAGAACAGAGATTTGATCCCAGTAAGTATGGTTTAAATTAATTTGTTCTTGTATAAAGGAATTGGCTGCACCATTATTTCTATACAGAGTTGCACTTCCCTTACTCATGGTGCTTGGTCTTCATATGTCACCATAGGTTGAGGGTCATGTGCTTACTGAGCTGGTTTACCAGTTCAACAATTAAAATTGTTCTTGAATGAATGCCATCTGGTCATAGTACTTTATGGTCTGACAACCCCTTGATTCAGTTACTGCTGTAATATATGGGGCTGCTTTTAAGGACAGTCTGGAAGCTTCAGCTAGTGCAGAATGTGCTGGCCAGAACTGTAGCGGTGATATCCATAGGAAATTAATATCCTACCCATTCTAAAGAAGTTACTCTTGCTGTCTGTTTGGTTTTGAATCCAGTTCAAGCTGCAGATGCCTACCTTCACAGCTCTAAACTGATTGAACCCAAAATAAGTCTGCCCCATGACACAAGGTAATTACAGGAAGCTTTTCTCCAAACACCTCAGTTATACTGTATATCATCAAGGAAAAGACATCTTCTTAACCTTAACTATGGCATACAATTCCTATGGAAGTGTAATTTGCACTGTTTTGGCCAAAGTTTGAAACTTTTTGGTCATCAAGACATTTTAACTAGCTGACTCACTGCATTTATTGTTTTTGCGTCTTTATTTTGATGGCATGTTTAGGAGCTTTTATTGTTTTGATTATCTATTTTTTAAATTATCATGACTGCTGTCATATTTATGATTTATTTATTTGACTTAAAGCAGCAAGCCATCTCGGTTGTGGCCTACTCTGGGTGCTGGGTACATTCAGTGAAATACAAAGCATATATAGTTAAAAATAACAATAATAGATGACAACAACAATAATAATTAACTAAAAACAAGATGGGAGATGGAAATAATAAAATGCTAAGCGAGGTGGCAGAGTTATAATTCTCTCTTGGGGTGTGGCCCCTCAACCGCTCAAATAGAGTGGATCGGGTGGCAAGGGGAGAATTTTATGAGAGTAACACTCCAAGAGGTATTGAGGCCCTAAACTGTTTAGGGCTTTATACATCATAGTTAAAACCTTGAAATCGATGCGGGAACTGATGGGCAGCCAATACAAAGCGGCCAGAAGGGCGAGATATGATGAAACCTTCTAGCCACCAACACTGGCCATGCTGACCAGAACTGATGACAATTAGTTTAGTACACCTTGAAGGCAACAGGCTGGCCTCACTTACTGTAATGGGTGAAACATAAGATGTAGATTTCAGAGCTAGCAGGTCCTGGGGAGAAGTGGCAGTAAAATAACATGTTGTTCTCAAGCAGTTTCCTCACTTAACAGCTACTATAGCAGCAGCCATGTCACTTGAATAATAGTATAAGAAGCAGTTCTGATTATATTGTTTTGGAAGAGGTCATTCTACCTATAAATAAGAATTGGGTCCTGCATCTGACAGTTAGAATGTTATTATTTGACCAGAGCGTAATATATAGTATGAACAGTATGAACCATATAATAATATCTTTATCTTACACTTTAGAGACAGATATATTTAAAGTTTTGCCCTCTAGAAATATTCACTAGCTAAAATAAAACAGAGCAATCTGTAGACTAAAAAAAAGGTCATTAAATAAACCTCTCTTCATTAGAAGTTAGCCAGTGCAAAGGGATTGTATTATTATATGTATCATTGAAATACTCTTGCTAATTTAAGTTAAAGTGAGCTATTAAAAAGTAGATAATATGATTCTACTTACAAAGATATTTCAGTGCAAGCAGCTTTTATTAAAAATTGCATATGGTATCTGTTAGTAACTAGGAACTTAAGGGTTGAGTTATTGTGTGGATTAGCCGCAGCGTTAAAGGTTCTCAACTTTTAAAAGACCATGTCTGTTTTAAATCCCACAAAATCCATCTGGTTATGTAGCTTTGTCTGTAACCTTAACTGAATATTTTTAACACCATAATGTCAAGACAACAATGCCAAGGCATTGCTTTTACATTCTCTGTATTTCTACAGTTATTTTTTAATTAAGTGGTAATCACCTTTTTACTTTCACATTGTGTTCATGGTAGTGTTGCATTGGCATTTAAGCACTGGCATACATACAGGTACTTTGTTTCTTTCCACTTTTCCCAGCAGTTTTCCACACTGCCCGAGAACTGCCTCCAGAGGAGGGTTTTTGGAGAGCATGAGGAAGCATAATTGCAATATGAGAGAGGCATAATTCCCCACCATTTCTGCTGATCAAAAGAGCAATATATGCTGTGGCCAGTTCTTTAAACATCTTATAAGAGAAAATAGTATAAAAACAACCTGACTAAACTTGAAGTTATTGGAAAGTAAACATGATTTATCTACCTACTCAAAAAAGATTTATTCAAATGAATAGGACTTGAAATGTTTTTAAAAGTTCCTAACAAATGTGTTAAATACGTACAAAACTGATGTCTGCTGTAGTTATAACGTTAGACTCCTTAACAGATCCAGAATCAGTACTTATTCTGATGAACACTCTTTTACCCAGAGGTTTGAGTGTGGTGGACTATATTTTTATCTGTCCTGATTTATTTCCTAAACTTGTGAACTCCAGTGGTTGGCTCCTGCTCAGAAAGTGATAAACAACCTACCCTCCTGTCTTTATGCTAGGAACAACCCCCCTTAACCAACAGTACTACTACTACTACCTCTTCTGCCTTATATCATAATAAAATACTCTGGTCAAATAAAACTAAAGATCTGTATGACCAATGGTCCAACTCGGCTGAAGTTAGACAACTTATATTGACAATCTCTCAAACCCATTCTCTATCAGTTGCCATTCAGTCTTACCAAGCAATGATAAAATCTTTAAGCAGTATTCAAAACCTTAAGTGCTAAATGGACAATCATAATACCCACAGCAATTGCTTTGATGCAGAATGTTGGGAGCCAAAACCCCCCACTCTGTTTAATGTTTTGCTACCAACATACCCAAGGCTCACCAGTTTTGGCTACATTGTATCTAGGGTGTGTTTGTCAATATCTCCTGGATAAGAACTAGCCTAAAAGAATGGGCTAGTTTAATTCATGCTTCCCAAACTTGGAATACGAAAAAAATTCTGGGCACTAACATCTCACACAACTCTCTCCTTAACTAATGCTGTCCAATCTCCAATTTCTTCCACTGAGTGGATTGATTATTATGGAAAAATTGCTCACAGATGTCAACCCATCAGCAACTCAATCTATTGGTCAAATTTCTTCTGAGGTCCTTCCATGACACACACACACACACCCAAGACTCTGAACAAGAGATCTTAGAACCTATTGCCTCGCTAAAATCAGGGAGGGCCTCAGGACCATAACAGAACCTGGCTGATCTAATAAAAAATAACTTGCTCTGGTGGGCAGAACCTTTATCCTGACTTGTTACTTGAATTGATCACTTTGGTATTATCTCTAATTTCTGGTTAACATCTATGATCCAGTGTTTTAAAAGGGTAATCCAAAATTTCCAGCCAGTTACCTCCCCATTAATATACTTTCAGTACTCAGCAAGCTATATGCTAAGCATCTTGCGAAATGTCTCATAGAGTGGATGGATGAGTTGAACCTACCTGGTAAGGAACAGGTAGGCTTTTGGGCAGAATCCTCTACTCTTGATTACTCATTCACTCTTGTATTTTTACATGAGAAATGCTATCTTCATTTCCATGACAAGCTTTTTGTTGCCTTTATTGATCTTCAAAGAAGCATTTCTTTTAATCGAAAATTGCTTTGGAACAAAGTGGCCAAAAAAGGAATAAACCCTTATTTTCTATTCCTGATACATAAATTACACTCTGACAATAGCTTTCAAATATGGATTAATAACAAAGGTCTCCTGACCAAAGCATTACCAACTTCTAAAGGAGTCGTGCAGGACTGTGTCCTTGCTCCCATTCTTTTTAACTTTTTCATGTCAGACCTATCAGACTACATTGCCACTACTGAACACCATGCTCCTAAAATGAATTTGTCTCTTGCTCCTCTATTATTGTATGCTGACAATATTGCACTTTCATGTACCACTAAATTAGTTCCCTTTTCAACTACTCTCAGCCTTCGTAGGTTTCCGCTCCAAGAATGACCTAACCATCAACACTGACATATCTATAATCCTAATATTTTCTAAATCCTGAGAGCCCACATGTCATGAAATAAACAGAAAGCCAATTCAGCAACTAAAAACTTTCTGGTATTTAGGCTTACTATTCCACTATACAGTAAGCCCCCGCAAAGTTGCGGTTCACTAACTGCGGTTTCAGTCTTTTGCGGTTTCCCCCCAGTCAATATTTTTCAGTTAAATTCCTTGTTTTTTCCCAGTCTGTGGGGCCCATTGGCTGGTGGGAGCGTCGACGGCAGTAGCCCTAGGCTGGCACGGAGGCAGCTTGTGCAGTTGTCGGTGGGTGGCAAGTCTCCCAGGAAGCTGCCTGGGAGCGGCCATTGGCAGGCTCTTCTCCAATGTGGAAGACATTGCACATGCATTATGGCCATTTTTTAAACCACATCCATACATTGCGGTTTTTCACAGTTTGCGGTAGGTCCTGGAACCTAACCCCAGCGAAT
>JAIOUR011441648.1:0-13165 GCA_020711275.1 Calotes versicolor
AAGCTAGAATCATTGTGCAGCAGCAATCTCTCTAAATTCCATATCAAACAGAAGGTGAATTAACTCAGTGGCATCTTACCAGTCACTGATATAAGCAAATTAGACCCCCTCCAAAATGTCAACTATTGTATCCGAGTAACTGAAAAGATGGGTTGCAATCGACATAGACTCATTGTGGATTAAGGAGTTAGTCCTAAAGATGGCACTATATTTTTGTTTTCATTATTGTTTTCATTTCCTTGGGACCGAATTGCTGAAATCCTATTAAGTAGCTATGCCTGTGTAACTCAGTGTTACACACACAAGCTCCAATTATGCCTAAGGAGACATATTATTCACAACGCACCTCCACAGATGTACTGCACAAATCTTGTTATCAGCACTTAACACCCAGCACATTTATACATACACTTTAAGACAATTTATGAGTATATATGGAAACACAAGTTTTGGCCCTTTATATCCAGCATTAAACTTAAGATGCAGCATTCTTCACAGTATAGCAAATGCTTACTTATGTTAATATTAAAGAAAACATATTAAAAATACAGTGCTAGTAAAGTCTTTTTTTTTCAAATTCTACTTCTTGAGCTAATGTATTTCAAGGACATTCTGAAAAGATTATTCTACCTAATGGTAAGTATATTGAAGTTTCCTTCTGCTATAGAAAAGCCAGGATTTTCAGCTCTTGCCAAACCAAATCCAAACGTAAGAACTGATAAAGTAAGGGTCAGAAGACGAGCCATTACAAACAGCAGAGCCCAAAGGGTAAATCTGAAAAGAAAATCAAAATGTTTTCTATTAGTTGTCCCACAGACATTCTAAATGTCCAAAATGTATCTGATTCTGCAATAGTATTTTCAGTTGACAGTAATAGTCTAGAACAATTAGCTGGAAAGATACTAATTTACAAAAATGTTTCTCTTTTCTAAATATAATTCTGTGCTACTATACACTTCTGAAATGAAAGAAGAGGTTCAAGTGGCACAGATAAATTCGACTGCACATCAGTGCTCTTTTCAAATGTATATGAATGTTTCATCTCATACGAAAGCTATGCCATTCCCTTCATTTTTGGAGCTATGGAACTATCGAAGAAAAACAAATTTATGCCCATTTAGTCTAGTTACTACAGTATTGCCTAATTCTATGTAATATTAACAAATAGAGAGAATTCTAGCCAGAGACTAAAACAAAATGGAAAGACAAATGGAAATTCCTACAAAATAAGGGAAGAAATGAAAAGTTCCAATCATAGGAAAACCTCTATTTCTTAATTATGCAAACTATAGCTATGGTCACAGCTTCACGTGCATGAAGCCTAAATTTTTTCCATTATCAATACAACCTTTTCTACTGATACAGTATTCCAAATGCCTACTGCTAAATGGTATTTGTAACACAGGATGTTAGTACTAAAAGCACAGATTTAGTCAAACAGAAAAAATGGAAGCAATCCATTTTAAATGCAAAGACCAAGGATTAGCAACTCAAATAATATGTGAAGTTCACAATAAATTCACCTATATGCTTCTCACAATGAAGTCCACATTGTTTCAGCAACAGTGCATGACTACAATGGATCACTGCTAAGGTGATCTGCTTGCATAAAGTGTTTGAGAGGTTTGAAGGCAAGGAGAAAAAACTTGCCATACACTAGCTAAACTCATATTGCTTAAGCACAGTAAGCCACATTTAGAACAGGACCACTGACTCAATGGAGCTTATGAAGGAACTGATCACCCCACTGATTTAATGGACTAACTTATTTGCATCTTATTAATCTGAACAACAGGATTTTGCTGTATCTCAAAAAAGACATAATTGAGCTGAAGAGGCATACAGGAGAATGACTGAAATGATTACGGGGATGGGGCACCTCCCTTATGAGGAAAAGTTACAGCTTTGGGGGCTCTTTAGTCTGGGAAAAGTTATGTAAGGCATGGATAAAGTGGATCGAAGAAAATTATTCTCCCTCTCACACAACATTACAATTAGTGGGCATCCACTCTCCCATCCAATTCTCCCATCTAAAGTTGGGAGAGTGAGAACAAATAAAATATTTCTTTACCCAGTGTGTTGTTAGTCAGTGGAACTCCCTGTCACAGGATGTGGTGATGGGATCTAGCCTAGAGACTGGACGGATTCCTGGAGGAAAGATCCATAAGTTACAAGCCATGATGGGGATGTGTCATCCCCAAGCTTAAAAGGAGGGTACCTCAAATGCCAGATGCAGAGGAGTGATATCAGGAGACAGGTTTCTAGGGGCCACTGTGAGGTATAGGAAGCTCGACTAGATGGGCCCTTAGTCTGATCCAGCATGGCTCTTATGATCTTAAGGTGTTAATACATGAAATGTCCACAATAGGATGCATAATACATAGAAAAACAATAGGAAATGGTTTTCTTGACTATATTTTTCTACTTTCAAGGTTTCTGAGTATAGCATAGTGGAAATATCTTTAATTTTCCAGTAGAATACAGCACAGACCAATGTGCATATTGCAGCCAATTAAGATTAAGAGAATAGCAGTGAACAATATCTCTGCCCCCTTGATTTTCCATAGAATGGTATGTTCTCAACCTTTACTTTGTCTTTGCCACCTTTTATTCATCTCAAGTGAATATGCAGCATATGTTCTGTTACCTAAATCTCTGCTTTCAATATTATAACAGTAACATAAGTAGTAAAAAAATTTACCCTTTCTGCTTATTCTCATCACTGAAGTAGAAAAGGCGTGAAGCATGAAAAATAAGTTCCACAAGGTAATGAGGGACCAGCAAAATGAGACCCAAACGATGAAGGCTGCAATATTAAAAAGAAATATTTCTTCAACATCAGTCAATTAGTCAAGCTGCTTAGCAACAAATTAGGCCCAGTATGATGATAAACAAACTAACCAATTAACCAGCCAGCCAGCCAGCCAACCAACCAACTAAATAAGATGTCACTGTATGTCAGAAATTAAGTGCATTGTATGGATGTGCTTAAATTCCATTTCAATGATCAAACCAGGTATTGTGACTTCTCATTTTTCAGAGGGGGAAGAAGCAGTAACTAGTTAATATAGAGTAGCAATTAAAATAAGGACCCAGTTTTCTGAATATCAGTCTTAATACCATAAAAACATATTAAGTTTTTACTCACTTCAAAATGTAGGCACCAGCTATATGAGCAATATAAAGGCAGATATAGTACAGCTGTCTTGGAATATCTTCCTAGAATCACGTGGTGAGGAGAAAAACAGATACATTACATTTTAACAACAAAATGTTTACTGAAGGCTGTGATAGCTTTTCTTGCTCTTGGTGTTTCTGCAGTAATCTATAAATCAGGGGTGCCCAAAGATAGATCTCCAGATGTTTTTTGCCTACAACTCCCAGCAGCCCTTGCCGCACAGCTAGTGCTGAAGCAGCAGAGCTACTGGCAAACGCTTCTGGGAGTTGTAGGCCAAAAACATCTGGCAATCTACCTTTTGGCACCCCTGCTATAAATAGTCTTCCAATCTAAAATACACAGTCTATAGCTCTTTTTTCACACATACACACATACAACCTACTGGCTAAACCCCTTTTTGACTTTTACGATTGCATGCAGGCAATTTCCATCTGTTTATGGCAATTAAATACCCCCTCCTCATCACCCAGGAGCTTCGAAGGCAAAAGGGAGTTTTCAGGAGCCTTGGGACTTAAGATGGAGATGGGTGGGTGGGAGAGGGAGGCATGTAATTAATTTAAACTAAATTTTTCCTAACAGAAACAAATTACCTCATCAGTTTCTACCATATTCAGTTATGCCAGTATTTTTCTTTTAGGATTTGTCAGTATTTTTCTTTCTTTTTTTGTCAGGGGTTTGTCCACATATTTATATTTTCAATTCTCTGCACTATAAAAATGTAGCATTAAATAAAACAAAAATGAAAAATTGCAAAATGTATGAATTAAAGTCACAACTCATACCTTTCTGATCTTTTGGAAATAAAGTTCTGGCAGTGCATGAAGCCAATAGGCAATCTGGCAAATATAGAAGAATTTAACCTGAAAACTAGAATTCAAAGGGAAAAAAGCCATTAACATCCATAAGAAGTACTTGTTTAGTTTGCACATAATATTCAGCAGTGTGCCATGTAAACTAAGATCAGTATGAGAAATAAGCAGAAGAGGGCAAGAACAGTCTCAATAACTTCACAGTGAATTCCAAAGACTGTCTTGCCTAATCCCAGATTATGGGTGATAGCAGCTCAAATCAGCAATCCCCAGCTCCCTTCTGTTCCAAAACAAAGAAAGTTCAATTGGAGCTTCTTCATTGATGCTTAACTATTATCTCAAAGCTGCTGCCTAACATAAAATAAAGCCTGCAAACCTGCCGGGCTCATTTCCCAAAGAGAAAGAGTAGAAATAGGGTTGTTTAGTAGTCTATCATGGGTGGCTAAAGGATGCATACGCTCTGTCTGTTTTCTGCTTAAGAGAAGCTAAAAGGAGCTGACTTCAGCTGTGACTCAAAGGAAGAGCTCTAAACCTTTTCAAAGATGGACAAGGACCTAAGGGACCCTACGTTTGGCTCAATTAGGTTTTTCAACAGTTGTAAAAAAACACACACCCTGTCCTTATGAATATACTTTAAAGCTGGCACGTCCAAAGTCCAGCCCGGGGGCCAAACACGGCACATTTTCAAATGTTGAGTGGCCCATAGCCTCTCTCCACACTGGCTCAGCCTGTCCTTCATCCCACTGAGAAATGGAGTTTATTTTCTCCTCAGAAAAAAAGGGAAGGAAGATTAGAGGAGGTCAGGAAGACCCTCCCACAGAACTAGGGGAGGCTTCCCACATACACCCTTGCTTTGAACCACTGTAATGGGGGTCCCCTCTGTTCTCCTCCCCCTCAACATCTCTCTTTGGGGAGGGGGTAGTATGGTTCCTTTCTTTTGAGGAGGGGTGCATGTGTGGAACCCCCTCCTCTTCTGTGTGGGTGATTCCTTCTCTAGAAAGAAACTTCACCTTGCCCGGAAGAGGATCTGAGCAGCATAGATCCCCACACATTTTCAACAGGGGTGTAGCTGGGGGGAGCTGAAGGGGGCTGAAGCCCCAGATAAAATTCAAATAGCCCCGGGTGCCAGAGAGCTGGTGGCAGGGGTGGGACTTCAGTGGGGATGGGGCTTTGCTGGGCCATGAAGACCGACCGACCCGATGTGTGTTTAAGCAAGGAAAGTGTGAATATGTGACGATGACATAACATTAAAGTATTAAAAATATGGATATGCATATAGATATCCCAACCCTTTAAGACACGCCCACTGTTGCTTGGACCACTCCCATTGGGCGGAAGCCCCTGGTCTTTTTCACAGCTAGCAATGCCCCTGCACCTCACCAAATCTGGTCCTCCTTGTAAAAAGTTTGGATAACTGCTTTAAAGCAACTGATCTGTAACAAAATTGGCACACATGGTTCTGATGTCTACTGACTGCCCATAATTAGAATATTCTAATACTTTAGTTTAATTAATCCTAAACAGATTCATACAAGAAATCTGAGGATCCACTCCACTATATATTATATCCTACAGGTGTTTCAGAGAAGGCATAGGAGCCATTGGATAGAAGGACCCATCTTTGGATAAATTAGGTGTTCTTGGACTGCACCAAGCCTTCACTACCAGCTGTGCTGGCCAGCGATTCTGGGAGTTGATCTATCCTCATAGGGCAAAGAAGCTGTGCAGGGGATGGTGAGAATAAAAAAGAATAAGACTGTAGCTGTTACAGTGTTGATAGTGGCTATCAATAGGACATTGGATTGCTGATTTTAAAACTTTTCATATCTGTGATTGCTGGGTGAACAGAATACTACACTTGGTAGGCTTTTGGGCTAACCCTGCACAACTCATAACCCATTCATGTGCTACCAAGAGATAGCTCTTCAAACCCCACGCGCACCTTGAATTTTCTATTAGAGTTAACACATCATATGCATCTTGATGTCATTTATCACACACATCAAGAAATGGGGTGAAGAAACATGAAACAATGAGGAAAAAAATTATAAGCTATTGTGAAGAGGTATAAACCAGAACTACTTCTGTGTGTCACACTGTAGTGTACACTTGCACTATAGCTCTAACTACGGTATATAAATCTCAACCAGATCTGAACCCATTTCCACTATGAAATAATAGCACTTTTCATTCATTCATTTAAGTTTACATTTTATTTACGTGCCATATCTCTTGTATCTAATGATTTGAGAAAGTAAAATGTTTGAGAGGCAAATACAGTTTTTTTTAAAAAAGCAGTAATCCTGAGATAACAAAACTTAAGAGAGCTCATAAAGTGAGAAGCAACGCATCTGAGAAAAGAGAAAGAGAAAAACACTTCACACATTTGTCACCCTGTAAAATTTACTGTCCTGTGCATTTAGAGATGCAACATAAATACTTTACTACTGATGCTCTGGTACCACTATTATACATTTATGAACTCCCTGAAGCATTTTTACCCACTTCTATTGAGTGCAAGATGGGCTAATAAAATCTGACAATTCTTGTACACTTATTAAAACCACTGTAAAATAGAAACTGTAAAAAAGGCATTATAAATTATTAGTTATTTAAATGTATTTAAATAAAAAGTAATATTCTCAAAAAATGTCAGAAATTTAACTAAACAAGTAATAAGCAAAGGTGAATATCAAATCAGAAAAAGTAGCAAAAGAGAGAGGCTTACAACATGTGAGAATGAGGGTAATCTTCCCACAATAAAGTTGGGTTTGTTGTGAATTCTTCCTAAGGACAGAATATGTAAAGTTAAAAGGCTTGATTATAACTTTTGGGAGAATGAACATTTAAATTGAATTCCAGAAAAATAACTTGACTTACTTACTGCAGACAAAATGCTTGCGCCCCACACAAATGAAAACAAGTAGAAAAATGCTAGTTGCCCTGATTCATTGAATTTGCTATGTTTTGTTTTTGATAAGTGAAGTCTTCTATTAATTTTCTAGAAAAGCAAGAACAAAACATGAGTAGCAATTTGTATAATTTAAGAAATCAAAGTTTTTATGTACTGGCTTAGTACATTATCTACCAATGTAAATTATCTAACCCCCAAAATCACAATGTATGTTCATCTCCATCTTGTATATTCCAAAGCTTAAGACTGAACCTCCAACCTTAGTTTTTGCCATTAGCAAAGTCACCACACAGTATATGATCCATAAGAAAACTACTCTATCAAATTAACCAGTTTATCAGCTTTTCGTATCTGCTGCTCAAATGTCCAAGAAAATATGATACATACAGTTGCAAGAAAAAGTATGTAAACTCTTTGGAATTATATGGATTCCTGCACAAATTGGTCATAAAACGTGATCTGATCTTCATCTAAGTCACAACAATAGACAACCACAGACTTCTTAAACTAAGAACACACAAAGAATTAAATGTTACCATGTTTTTTATTCAACACATCATGTAAACATTCACAGTGCAGGTGGAAAAAGTATGTGAACCCTTGGATTTAATAACTGGTTGAACCTCCTTTGGCAGCAATAACGGCAACCAAATGTTTCCTGTAACTGCAGATCAGACATGCACAATGGTCAGGAGCAATCTTTGCCCATTCTTCTTTACAGAATTGTTTCAGGTTAGCAATATTCTTGGGATGTCTGGTGCAAATCACTTTCTTGAGGTCATGCCACAACATCTCAATCAGGTTGAAGTCAGGACTCTGATTGGGCCACTCCAGAAGGCATATTTTCTTCAGTTTAAGCCATTACTGTTATTGATTTACTTCTATGCTTTGGGTCATTGTCCTGTTGCAACACCCATCTTCCGTTGAGCTTCAGTTGTTGGACAGATGGCCTTAAGTTCCCCAGCAAAATGCCTTGATAAACTTGGGAATTCATTTTTCCTTCCATGATAGCAATCCAACTAGGCCCTGACGCAGCAAAGCAGCCCCAAACCATGATACTTTTATAACCCTTTACAGCTTTATTCAAGTCAACAATTCTTAATCGTAGGACTTCTGAGAACTCTTTTGTGCAAGGCATCATTCACATCAGACAATGTTTCTTCTGAAAAGCAAACCCAGAACTGGTGTGTGTGTTTTTATAGGACAGGGCAGCTGTAATCAACACCTCAATCTCATCTCATTGATTGGACTCCAGTTGGCTGACACCTCACTCGAATTAGCCCTTGGAGATGTCATTAGTCTAGGGCAGTGACGGTGAACCTTTTTGAGTCTGAGTGCTCAAACAGCAACACAAACCCAACTTATTCATTTCAAAGTGCTAGTTCTGCCATTAAACCTCAATAAGCAATTTTTCGTTTAGAAAAAACAACTCAGACAGTTGGCTGAACCAAGTAACATATTTTGTCTTAAAAGTGAAAGTGACCATTTTATTGAATAAAATCAATAGTAAATGAAAAACGTATTATAGTAATACAGTGTACACATAGCCCAAAGCCAGGCAATTTATGCAGCATTCTTAAATAATTATGAACATGTAATTTTGATAACAGATACTCAATTTGTAATATGATGATACCATACCAGCTTTGGATAAATATATCCAAAGTTCGGCTATGATTAATTCATATGATTAATCCTTGCTTTATCTATTCATTTACATTTTATTAGTTTAAATCACATTTTGTTAGCTCGCATGCCCACAGAGAAGGCTCAGAGTGCCGCCTTGGGCACCCATGCCATAGGTTCGCCATCACTGGTCTAGGGGTTCACATACTTTTTTCACCTGCTCTGTGAATGTTTACATAGTGTGTTCAATAAAAACATGGTAACATTTAATTCTTTATGTGTTCTTAGTTTAAGCAGACTGTGATTGTCTATTGTTCTGACTTAGATGAAGATCAGGTCACCTTTTATGACCAATTTGTGCAGGAATCCATATCATTCCAAAGGGTTCACATACATTTCCTTGCAACTGTAGCATCTGTGACACACTGGCTTCTGCGTTTCATGCACAGTCTATCCTAATGATGCACAGAATGGCTGAAATCCTGCCTTTTCTCAGAACTAAACCCTCCCAGCAAAAGGTCCCCATAATCCTGCAGAATTCCTTTGGTTCAAGACCCATGTTTCATTTAATAATTGCTAATATTTCATATAACTTTGGGACTTAGATATATTTTTCATATGAAAATGCCCACTGCTTAGTTTGATTTCAAAGAGACATTTGTGTTAGTCTGTTTCTGCATGTATACAAAAGGAGGAGGAAGAAATAAAAGAATTGTGGTACTTGACAGAATGAATAGATTTCAGTTTGAGCTTTTGTGGGCTAATTTTCTCAGATATATGTAACATAAAAGATAGACCACAGGTTATGTTCATAGGAGATAAGGTAGAGTGGAATCCAAGTACTGTACAAGGACGCCATCTCACTTAGTTACACATCATTGTATCATGTTCTCTGCATATATAAACCCACGCCCTAATTATTATGCCCTATGTACCCAAGAGAATGGACTGTATCCACAAAAGCTTGCACTAAAATATGTATGCTAGCTTCAAGGTGACACAACACTCCAAAACACTGTTTATACATAATGCTTAGAGTATTTGTCTAGTAACACTGCAGTTTGGAATATAGTTCAATAGGTAAAATCTCTTATCTTTTAAATTTAAAATATTTTAAGTTTACCTTTCATTTAAAAAATCCCAAGACACATATCCATTTAAAAATAATAATTAAAACAAAAGCATTAACATTAAAAAATATACTCAGATCAATACTCAGAAGCAGCAATGAAATTGTCTTTAAATTAATAAACGTACAAAAGCATGTTTTTAAAAGCTCAGAAAGTCTGACACTAGACAAAGGGATGTGTGTTGTATCTTACCATGAGATGTATAAAATTATTTTTTTCAGGTTTTGGTGCCTCCGTTTTTGAGATATTGCATTTTCAAAATTGCTTAAAAATGCCAAAATTCACTACGTACCATCTCTTTAACTTGAGAGGTGCCACATTATATTTGGAAAGATGGAGCATTCTATCAAATACTGCCACTGTGCAAGGCATTTCAAAAAGACTTCACAGGCTTCCTCAAGTTCAACTACTTCTGCAGTCTACCATAAACTAATGGCGCACCATCATTTAATGAGCTTTTCATAGAAACCTCTTGAAGTCCAGTTTGTCGGGGATTCCACAATACTCAGTATGTCATATGCACCTTAGGAGAACTATTTAACTGGCTATGCTTGCTCAAGTTGATGGGTATTTGTGGTCCAACAAGATCTAAAGGAATTCAAATTGCTTTATAACTGGAGACACAAGCACACAATGAAGTAAAATAAAAGAAAAAAATCAATAGCTGGACATCTAGGGACCTATTTAACTTTTTACTAACTACTTCACCAGAAGGCTACCCAATTAAGGATGTAAGTACTGCATACCTTAGCTCCAAGTGTAAAAGTATCCATACCCTACTGGAGGAGAAGGAAATGTACAAGAGAAACAAACCTCATGATCTGGGAATACCAACAAGATATAAGCTCTCACCATGCATAAATATGATTGATGGTAATGCAAAAGTTTTAGCAGCATTTTCACATCAAAAATATTAGATGCATTTAGTAAGAAAGTTATTTCAGGGGAGAGGGTGGGAGAACTCAGTAAATCCAATGTATGCACATATCCGATGTATCCACCCACCTAATCAGTGTATACTTACATCTAGTATGTATTCCTGAATCACTGCATGCAGAATAATGGCTATCAGCATGTAGAAAAAGATGGTGGCTACGTCCTTTGGACCATATTCATAGAAATAAACTGACTCAGGCCTGTCATCTAAAATGAACAACATATCATCATCATCAACAACATCATCATCATCGCTACTACTGCTACCACACTATTTGGGTTTGTAATGCCAATTTAAAAATCGCATTACTGTATACAACAGACCACAGAGAACACAACAGACCACAGAGGTTTTAGCCATGTAGCTTTTTAACATATTGACAATAAATAATTCTATTCCTGTATGTATACAGCATGCATTATCTTGTAAGAAAAAAGATTTAAAATATGGAAACAACAAGATTTAAATATGGAAACAATAAAACAAAGAGGCTTTCCTTGCCTCTGCTCATCAGGCAGTAATCTCTCCACCCCCACCCCCACTAGTATAGTTGGGCTTTAAAAGAAACATGCACAAGATCAAGCTACAATATAGGAATGTTTCATAAGCCATAATTATCATTAAACGGAACAGGCCATACCTCTAAGTACTTACAGAATGCTTCACTAGACAAAATTCTATTAGCTGAGCCCACTGATGTAACACTGTTGGCAGTGGTCCTTAAATTTAGCTCTCCAGATGTTCTTGGATTAAAACTCCCAAAAGCCTTTACTGTGCCAGGAAAGGCTTCTGGGAGTTGTAGTCCAAGAACACCTGGAGGGCTGGGTTCGAGACTACTGCTATTGGAGTAAATCTCATTACTAGATTCCTGCAAAATTAGAAGTTAGTACTGTACAACCGTTTGCTCTTGCATACAGAGACTTGCTACTTTGCAAATAAGAAGGAAACACCTGTGCTAACTTATTAATTTGGAGCAATTTGCCAGTGAGATGTAAACCAATAGTGTTGTACAGGAGGGCACAACTGCTAGGATTTTAGAGATTGTAAATCATTAAAAAAATTATTTTATTCTTACCTGTGGTATATGTAACATTGTATTGAACTGTAATAAACATGATGGCATTTTTGGCTGTAACCTAGAATTTAAAACATAAGACGAATTAGCTAGTTTTTTGTATCACATTCTGCTACACTTCACTTGTTTCCTCAAACAGGTTACTGCAAAGTTTACATGTTGCAACATTGTGATCTTCAGCCTTATGCTGAATAAAGCGTATAAAAGCAAGAATGTATAAAGAATGTCAGTGAATTCTTCTTAGCGTAGGACTACATTATTCAAATAAAACTGTGCACTGATCTACACTCAAGGCTGACAATGACCAATGTACTGGTTATCAACTTCCACCAGTCTGGTACTATGCTGAAAATTCACCAAGATATCCAAAACATACACTGTAGTGTGTTTCAAGTATTCTGATGGCAGCATCACATAGATTTAGACAGTAAGTCTATGCAATTTTTATGGCTGTATCTTAGTCTAAGATGGACACAAGCAATTTGTTGGATGAAGACAATGATTATACTCACAATCTTAACTTCCTTGGATATATATACAACAGTCTGTCTTCTCAACGTCACTTCAAGCACCATCTCATTTGTGTATTATGTATTATAATGTAAACTGCTAATAGCAAAGTTAATATCCAGGGCTACCAGGCTCTATGATTGTGGATTTTTGTAGCTTTCCATAAGACTACTACACTAGCAGGGAAATTCACTCAAATTATTTACTTCTTTTGATTCCACCTTTAGCCCTAACTGACTGATCTTCCCATGTTACTTCTCATGAACACTTCATTTCTCCCACAATTTTTCTCAATAACTATAAATATGTATTTTCACTGCCTCCCTTTCCAGATAAATTGCCTATTCCATATTTGTCTACTCCGTTTTCTCACTCTCCAATTTTGCCTAGACCCGGGTTTTGACTTCAAAAACTAAGTTACCTTAGACCTAACTGTTTCCTGGTTTCAACATTCAATATTATGACTTTGCCTCTAATTAACACCAGTATCAGCATGTACCAGATTCTTTATGAAACAGCTGATATATCCACAAGGGTAAACTCATGCTTCTGAGTCTATGAGGGGAGGGTCTGGTCTCTGTTAGATAAAAAAAGACCCTTGATCTGTCTTTCAAGCCTTCACTCAACACTGCACACATCAGAAGTCTAAACTACATCAGCAAAGTACACACACGTGCCTGCACACACAGAATAAGGTTCAGATGTTTTGAGAGAATGGAGAATCAGTACAGTACAGTGGTACCCCACAATACAATGTCTCCGCACAAGGCTAATCCGCAATACAATGGAGAATTTTGAAAAAAATCACTCTCCGCAATAGGTTTTTTCAATGGGGACTCTCCGCAATACATTTTGAATAGGATTTCTCTGCAATACATTTTTTCTTATGGGACTCTTTGCACAACGTTTCTAATAGAGTTTCTTTGTGTATATGATACTGTAGATTAAATCCGTGGAATGTTAGTGCTTCCCCAGCATGCTTTGTG
>JAIOUR011452737.1:0-13165 GCA_020711275.1 Calotes versicolor
GTTTATCTACAATCCTCAAAAGACAGAGTATGATGCACAGGTTATATAAGGTAACATGTTTATTACTGAGACATTTTCTTAAATCCTCAGTTCTCAAATTAGTATTTTTTTTTCATGTCATTAGTCATCCGGGAGATCACTTAGTTTTGCTTGCATGTCTGATTGCTCAAAAATGTAGGCATGAAAGATTTGTGGCCCTAGGAGGATAATGTTATAAGAGGGAGGGAGGATTATTTGTCTTATTCTGACTCTTAAACTAAGAAAAAATACACCAAGGAGACACGTCAGGTTTTCCTTAAATGAAGTAGCAGAAAACTGTAGATACCTGCATGTCCAAAGCAAAAACCACATAAAAAGAGCCTCCCAGGTTTCAAATGAAAGTATACTGAGGTGTTCACCACGTGAAATAACATCATACTAGTTGGTTCTGCTTCCAGAAGAAAGTAAAAGGCAATACAAGCTGTTTTAATTAAACTGAATATATTGCAGTCTTATACAGAGAAATGGCTCAGGTTTGTTCTTCAGGCCATATAGATGCAAGATGGCAAATTAAAAATAAGAAGCAAATGAATATACAGCAGAGAGTAAAGTATTTCTCTTAGTGTAGTTTGACTCAGACCTACTACTAGAATTGAGAGGCATGTTAACAGATAGAGGCAGTCTGCATTAGTCAAACTACATTCCCTTTTAAAACAGTTATCAGGATTGTCCTCAGTATCATAAAATGGATTATGTAGTTGGTATGTTTGATACTATGGTGTACAGCATTTGCACAACAGAAGGCATGATACTGTGGCCTGCACATGGAGGTTTTATGCTTGGTGGGGAGAACGAAACCAGTTCCTTACTGTTTGCTAAACATAGCCTTGGTCTAAAACATCTTTGCTACTGGTTCAGGTTTGGCCAATTGTTGTTGTTGTTGTTGTTGTTGTTGTTGTTGTTGTTGTTGTTGTTGTTGTTCTTCTTCTTCTTCTTCTTCTTCTTCTTCTTCTTCTTCTTCTTCTTCTTATTATTATTATTATTATTATTATTATTATTATTATTATTATTATTTATTATTATTATTATTATTATTATTATTATTATTATTATTATTTATCTGGAGTCTGTCATGGTACATGCTCAACAGTCCCAGATAAAATTGATAGTGAAGTATGACTAATCTTTATTAGAATATTTCTTTTTAAATGCATGAGTGGCAGCACTGTGCTGAGTTTGTTTGATTAATGGGAATTGTTCCAGCTTCTGTCTAGCTAAAAGTTTGAGTAAAGATATGTAATTGTAGGTTAAATATTCTACTTCATAACAGAGAACATTTACCCTGCAGAAGCTCTTAATCTATTAAGCACATAAGGAGATGAAACTCAGCCTCAAAAACAACACATTACACACAACAGACAGACGCTTCTGAACACTGCTCAGTGTTTAAAATGAGCTTACCTGAGATACTTCCCTCAGAACCTTTTTATAGAAGTTTATGCTCAGGTTTAGCTGATGGGAAACTCTTTTCACGTGCAAGACTTGGCAGTAGGTGACATTTTGATAGGCTACTGATAGTAATTCTTTTTTTTAAAAAAAAATAATGCGCTATGTGAGTTTCATGGGTATTTTGCTGTCCACTTTATTTCTTTGTGTTGATGCAACAGTATTTCAGCCATCAGCAGCATATATCAAATATTAATCTTTATTACAGTTTACCCATTAACATAAATGAGATTTATATACATGATGGCTTATTTGGGCTCATGAATTTCCATGGACCTACTTCCGCTGAACCTAAATAATTCAACTAACGCTTGATTTAACTCAATTAATTAACAAGAGCCTAAACCTACACATCTTACATTAAGGGAGAAGATCAATAGTCATGACTTGCAGGTACATTTACATAGAACCTCTTTTCAAAACTCAAGTTGTCATGGTTATGAATTTCTTTGAAATATCTCCTGAATTATGTTTGGAAGGAACACCAGAGGGAAACTTAAAATCTGCAATCAGATGGGAGCTTTTAAAGCCATTATATCCTTCTCCTAGCAAGGAAAGAAAAAACAATGCTTGATAAACAAAATGTTTTTAAAGAGTCCAAGTTCCATCCTAGACCACAAATCTCCCCTGCCTATGAGTCTCATTCTCCCCAAATTACTTCTTTCCCCTTCCATAACAACTCACACTACCTGACCCTGTTCCAAGAGTGGGTTGCTGCCTGGCCAGATATGGGCTGAGGAAAGCATTTGCGGGAAGTGAAATCATGCTGGCAGGGGCTTTGAGGAGTAGGGTTGGCTGTCAAAGAGACCACCTTATTTCCCAAGCCTCTTTTTTTTTCCCTGCAGGAACAACATGGTTTGTTTCTCAGCCTGCGGGGAAGGTTTCCCTTCCATCTCTTCTAATGTGGACACATTGGAAAGGCCAAACAGATGCAATATATGTTCCTTCCAATCAATGCTTTCACTACCTTGATATCCTTCTCATGAGCATCCGGAGGAGATGAGGGGGCAGGGCACATTGCAAAATCCATTTGGTTGACAATATGCAGCAGGAAGGATCTTTCCACTCTTTTAATAGCTTCCATCTGCAATTAAAGTGTTATCAAGTGTACATTGTTCAATAAAGAATTAAGCCACTTGTGTTTTACTCTGTGACAGCTTTGATATTTGCCTAAGTGCTTTCTCCAAGATGAGGGCTGTTGTCTTTCCCCTTCTCCTAATTGTTTGAGACGTGGTTGAAGAATTGTCTCCCCCCCAAGACAGAATATCGGTGGTCCGTGTCATCTGTACAAAGCACTTATGCAATCTGGTCCATAATTACAGCTTTCTAACTTCACACAGGAACATTTCTCCGACCTACTAATTGTGCTGCCCTTTATGGTCCATCTTATTGATTAAACATCTGTTAGTGTTTGGGCAAAATGAGAATTCTCTTGCTGTGCAATGTGTCTGGTTTATTAAATTCTGTTTAAGTCAGCTCTAACTGCAAGTTTGAGCTACATGCTTTGTATCTTCTTAATCGTATCATGTTCTCCTGTTCTCCCCTACAATTTATGCTTTTCATGCTGCTTTCCTTGATGACCGTAGTGTTATTTTTTTTTTTGCAGTGGTATTCTATTCCCCCAAGACTTTGATACATCAGAATATTTCAGGTAGCTGAAATACATTTTGGCATCGCTGCATAATTTAATACAGACCTTTAGCTTTCATTCATATGTCATAATCTAATTATTCAGCCATTTTTAATAGTGAGGCCACACAAGAGGATTTAATGTATGCATTGTTTTAGATTATTATTATTACCATTATTATTTGGCACATGGATTTCTTAATTAAAAGTCTTTAATTGTAAAGAAGATCCTTTGTGGACGAGTATAAAAGTAGGTTACAAGGGGCCCCCTGCTTCCACTCACTATAATTCAATTTAAAAAAAATTAAAGGTGGTGGTGTCTAGCTTTCCCTTGGGAAATTAAATTTTTCTTCAAGCAATGAGACTACAGGGAAACATCACAACTTATTTCTCTAGGTTCCTTGTACTTTCAGTGAATAAATAAAACTGAAAGTCATGTGCTTGGAAAAAAATGCTTTGATAATCACATCGATGCAGGAATGTGTTTACATCACTACAAATCCTATCCTGAGTTACCTATGGTTATATCATGGGCTGGTTGGTCATCATTCAGAAATATTTAAAATATTAAGAAATCATCAATGTCAGGGTTTCAGTGACAGTCAGAAAAAATCTATTGATGAACAACAGGAAGTAGAAAATGTTCAGACAGCAGTAATGCTTTTAAATACCAGGACAGGGTTTAAGGAAGTGGATACAAGAGTGTGGATCACAGTTCCTTGATGCAGTTCTACCCCCAAGGCTCCTATGCGTTCACTCTGCATGTGGCAAAATGTCCCCATTGAAGCAGCTTACCAAGGGATGGTTAGAGCTGTTCATGACAGTTCATGGTGGTTAGAGCTGTTCAGCAGTGGAATAAGCTGCCACGGAGGGTGGTGGAGTCTCTGTGTTTGGAGGTTTTTAAGCAGAGGCTGGATGGCCATCTGCCGTGAGTATTTTGAGGGGGTTCCTGCATGGCAGGGGGTTGGACTGGATGACTCTTGAGGTCTCTTCCAACTCTATGCTTCTATGAGATTGATTTAAACTGGGACCAAAGCTGGTGATAAAAATATAACGATAACATAACCAATACTATATGTCATGACATATAGTATTACATATAGTATTACCAGCCCATGATATAACCATAGGAAACTCAGGATAGGATTTGTAGTGATGTAAACACATAACCAATACTAAACATTGCTGCTTAAATTAAGCAGCACTGCCAAAATGTATTTCAGCTACCTGAATTCATGTAGCATTTTTAGGGGGGAAATTGGGTATTTAAGGACACATTAATAGTCCATTATTCCCGACAACCTTGCAGTTCGACAGCATCCAAATGCAAGTAAATCAGTAGGTACTACTGTACAGGGGAGTAACAAGGGGGGCAAGCACCATGGACAGCACCAAACATTTGCATAGACTTGCATGCAGTTCATGGTGCTTGTCCCCCCCCTCAGTTACACCCATGCTATCGTAAAAAGCGGGAAGGTGACAATGTTCTGTGTGCCATGCTAGCCACATGACTATGGACTTGCACAACACTGGTTCTTTGGCTTAAAAACGGAGATGAGCACTGCCCCTAGAGTCAGATGTGACTAGCACACAAGTGAGCTAAAATAGCCCATTTATAGTCACACTGCTTTCTATGCTCTGTACTGGATGCCATCCAGAATGCTATGGTGCCCTTAATATTGTGAAGTGTCACAAAACTAAGTTCCCCCTAGCCAGTTCCTCTTCACTGGAATTCAGAAATGAAGGGATTTTATCTCATTTATACTACAGGTGCAAGTTATACCGAACATCTGAGGGACCTTTGGTAGGGATGGGGGTGGGAAGTGACCAGAATTCTAGCTGGGGCAATTCCAGCAGATGTCTCTACATTCTAATTAAGAAAGAAAGGAAAACTGCATTTCATGTCTACTGTGAAAGAAAAAGGCCTTCTAACCCAGTTCCACTGGGATATGGACTCAATTTGTGGAATTCTCGCAGCAGCTTGAATTATGCATTTTTTAGACCCCAAACCTCAGACTGCATCCTTAAATGAAACCTCCTACAGGGCTGTCTTGGTTTTTCTCATGCGGTAGCAAGTTTCTGATAAACCCTTCAATATATTATACGGGATCTGTTTTACTATACAGCTTAGTTCAGCCAATGTCTATTCAGGATGATTTGACTTAGCATAAAGGTCGATGCATACATTCCCCAAACCAGTTATGATTGAACAGCAATCAGGGTTAAGCTGATTTGGCCACACTGACCCTGAGGGACATGAAATAGACTGAAACCCAACTACTCTGCTTTGCCTAGTCTGGAGGATGCCATGAAGTCAACCTTGGTCCATCAGTATGAAACGCATGTGTTCTGCCACTGAGCTGCAACGTTTCCCAAGCTGGCGAATACATCCAGGTTTATAGCTCATTTAGCGTTCACTAGGTATTAAAAACGGTATAATCAGAAGCCATATCCTGTGGATTGAAAACGTAATGCAGCCAGGCAGAACCCTATGGAGAGAACACACTCCCGAGAAATGAATTAGAGTTGTGAACAAAAGCAAAAATCAGTGGCAACGCCTGGGAACTCTGGTAAAAGAAATGACAGGGAAGAAATCAGTCTGAGCAGGGCTGACTCAATCAGAAGCTATAAATGAAAGCTCAGTGGTTGATCGGTCTGAAACCCAAAGCGATTTTTCTGCTTCACAACAGTTGCCCCTTCGTGACAGATGGTGCTAGAGGAAAAGGGAGGACCCCAAATCAATTTGAACGCCAGCTCCACATTCAAAAGTTTCAGACGTGAGGAGAGAGAAAGAGACAATATTTTGAATTCTTTCCTCTGACTCACACACAGGTGGAACAACAAATGTATTTCAGTGACATAACCGTGAACTCCTCACCTTTGGATGTTTTTAATGCAGCAGTTCTGGAATCCGTTGTGCCATGCCAGGCATCGTACGGTTGTTACACAATGTCCAGGTTCATTTCCACTGGAATTGAGAAATGCTTTCAATGTTTTGGCCTCCTGAAGAAATGACTGGCACTCTGCAGGTATGCCTCACTTCATTTAGCATGGTAGAACTCCTCATGAAAGTAGGAGGTATGGGATGGGAACCATAGGTTGGGCAGAGTACTATTTGGATCCAATGCTTCTAGAATGTCCCAGCATGGACAATTGCCATTCTAGCTAGGAATGTTGTGAAATGTAATTAAAAACAATAATTTGGGAAGCTCTGGTTGCAACACAGAGTAGAAAAGCTTGGTCAGGTTTTCTTTGATTAGTACATGCCAATGGAACATCTTAGGAACTTTAGCGGGTTCAAATGCAGCAGCCAGATTGCTGATGGAGGCTAGTTATAGGGACCACATAACATACCTGTTAAAGCAGCTCCGCTGGCTGCCATTCAATTTTTGGGCAGAATTTGTAATGCTGGTTTTAAACAATAAAGCCCTAAATGGCCTGGGCCCAAACTACTTCAAATATTTTATTTCTTAATATGTGCTGGCTCAGGGGTAAAGGTCCTCAGGAGAGGCCTTTCTCTTGGTCCCACCACCTTCTCTGGCACGTCTGATGGGAACACAAAAAATAGCATTCTCTATTTCTGCTCCCAAACTTTTGAACTCCCTTCCATAGCAGGCCAGACATGCCCCATCTCTGATGTCCTTCCACAAGCAGGCAAAGACCTGACATGTATTATTAATTGGTCTTCTTGATTCAAGGCTGGTAAGTGTGATTTTACCCCAGGAGAAAACTGCTTCAATAGAAAATGTAGCAAAATAGACTGAAGCTAAAATAATATCTTGGCATAGCAAACTAACCAATTGCTTGACAAGGCAGATATTTGAGTGCCAGAATACATGTTTTGTAATCAGAAAGATTGGCTTCATCTTACTTCAGCTAGTGATGGGTATCATTCCAACCTACAACACTGGAGAACCACTATTTTTAATTGCCAGTACTGACCTCCATAAACCCGTACTCTGATTTGCAGTAAAATAGTTTTCTATGTTTACTCTTTCATTCTATTCTAAGTTACTCTTTTTAGTCAATATGTTTTGTATTAGTGGACACAGTGGCTCAGTGGACTAGAGCACTGGCTGTTGGCTGCCAAGTCATCAGCTCGGCAGTTCGAATCCAGGGTGCCGTGGAGCGGAGTGAGCTTCCAATGCTCATCCCAGTTCCTTCCAATGTAGCAGTTCGAAAGCATGCAAATGCAAGTAGATAAATAGGTGCCGCAGTAAAAAGTGGGGAGGTAACAGTGTTTGGTGTGCCATGCTTTTGGTGGGAGCCAGGAAGAGCCACATGTTCGCGGACTTCCACAACACTGGCTCTTTGGGCTTAAACATGGAATGAGCACCGTTTGCTAGAGTCAGATGTGACTTGAACACGTGTGCAAGGGGACTTTACCTTTTACCTATAGGCATATTGCTTACTATTGAAAAGATTGGTACCATTGCCATTGACCACTGTTAGTAGATTGGTCCCTGGATATACAATCTTCTCTCTCTCTCTTTCTTGATTCTGGGCCCTCTGCTGAATTTTTTCCTCTGGAACTGCCACTTTCTTGGTGGCCGTGAGGAATGACAAGCTGTTTTCTTAGGTAGGCAACTCTTTCCCCAGACACAGTAAATTGCACAGTTTATAGAGTTACTTTTAAAAAGAATGACTGTAATGATAGAGTGAAGCCAATCATCAGTGAGCTGTATTTTACTACAGTAAGTGATGGCTGGCTTTAGCATGTCATTATATTTATTTTTCTTACAAGTAACTTTCCCACTTAACTTTTTGACGCCATACTAGATACTGCTGTGTTTGCCCAAGCATTTAATTGGAAATTAGAATCTTTTCAGTGTTGACTGTTTTTATTTATAGTTATGCTGCTTTTTAATTGCTTGAAAAAATTAATTCTGTTTCAGCTTTTTAAAATTGCTACAAAATAGTTCTGAATTTGTTCAGAGGCCAACTTTATAGTAAAAGTAGGATGTAAAGGCCTTAATCTCTCCCTCTCAGAGAGAAAAAAAATATGGCAAAACCTCCAACTCTTTCTCCTTCATAGTTGAGTTTTATGTGCTTTATTACCCCCTATCCGCACTTGCAAGAAAGCTTACATGAAGCCTTGAATGACTTTGTGGGATATCCACCACCATACCACCCCGGAACAAGCATCAAATTGCACTGGAGCATTAAACTGATGTGTAGAGTGGGATCTTGACTATGACAGATTCATCTACATACAATTGGAAAAGCATGTTATAACACCCGTGCAGAATATTCTCTTTCTTGAACTGAATGCACCTGAAAAAGAGAAAAGAAATATCAGGCTATACAAGACTGTTACAATTCCAGTGCAGAACAGCATCCTTCAGTTTAGGATTCACTGGCAAGGGCATTAAGCTGGGTGGAATCTGACAATTTCCTGTGCAGAACAACAGGCAAATAAAATAAAATAAAATAAACAACAAAAAAGGAAAACAAGAGTAGGGTCTTGTTTTCAGGAAACAAGGACATATTGCTGATCCAAGAACATGTTTCAACTGAGAACCTGATAATTTTAAAGAACCTGAAGTTTTGCAGCTACTATATTTTCCTGCATATAAGACTTTCCTACCTTTCATACTTAAAAACACCCTCCCAAAAGTGGGGGTTGTCTTATATGCCAGGTATACAGATAACAATCACAAGGAAGCTCTAGATCACTTTATTTCAGGTATTCTTCAGAGGAGTAACTTACAGTTCAGTCGAGATTCTTCCAAAATGCATTTCCATTCCTATTTTTTTAAACCAAGTGATTCTTTTAAGCCAGAAAGCTTTCCTCTTAAAGGGGCAGCTCTCATTCCTCTAACTTGCTACAGTCTCAGAAGAAGGGTAGTTTGTATAGGGAGAATACAGGCCCAAACCTGTATTTTAATAGGAAAAGTAGAGGGTTATCTTATATACCAGAAAATATGGTATACATCACACTTCCTGTTTTGAAAATTTAAATAATTATCCACCTAAATGTGGATTCAGCTTTACCTGTTAATGTGGTCCCGTGCATGTAGGAAACCATGAAAAGTTTCCTTGATTGTACAGTGAGAGTAGCTGCTGTTGTTTCTGTTGACCAGGATTCAAAAGATATGCACAGCTCTTTCTTAAGTCATAGTCTCACAGGGAAATCTACCTTGCAGGGTTGTGGTAAAGAGAAAAACTTACTCTGTGTTCTTTGAATGAGGGTCAACACAAAAATGTACCAATAACTAAATAACATACACCGGTATGTAAGGAATTTTTTGCACTGAGAGAGTACCAAAGTTGTGAAGCAGAAAATGTCATGCAGCAGGCCAGTCACATGTGAGAAGCAGTACAGCAGCATGGTGGACTAGACCAGTGCCTGTATTCAAGTTCCCAGTCATTGATCTCTTTCATCAACAGCCATAGACAAATATCTCTCCAACTAGCCTACCTTACAAAATTATTGGAGACAATAGTCGGCATTTCCCTGAGGTCCATGAAGGAATTATGAGATCCATAATCTTGTCATGAGCGAGCAAGCGAGTGAGTAAACAATGCCACTCCTGTTTGAAACAAGTAATTTAACTCTCATGCTCCAGGATTCATTTTCTTGTGGTGGGGGTGGGCAACTTGCAGGGAGTCAAACTGGGTGATGTCTTCTGACCTTCTGAGAGTTCCAACATATAGCAATAGGATAGCAACCCCACAGCATGAGGTTAATGCTGATTAGAGTAAAGGGAAGTGAAAAGGTTTTATGTACACTTCTAAAAGTTTTGGAACTCATTCAGACATCTAATATTACCTTTCAGAACAGTCATCCTTTCAATAATTAAAGTATATTGTGCCCATTTCTTGATACAGTATACAGATACTTCTCTCTCTCTCTCTCTCTCTCTCTCTCTCTCTCTCTCTCTCACACACACACACACACACACACACACACACACACACACACACACACACACACACACACACCTAAAAGGAAGAAATTAGACAGACATGAGATATGTATATGTATTCCAATGTTTCATGAAATGGGACAAAGAAAATTATAACTCAGTATTAAAAGGTGAGAGATTTGATGGTAGAAATCATTTTACCTCAGATATTCTTAGTTCCCTGGAACTGGACTGCAACCTTCAGAAATCTCAGCCTGCATAGCTGGTAGTGAAGTCTTCTGGGAATTGGAGTTCAAGAACACCCCAGCTACGCACAGTTGGGAATCATTATTTTTACAGTATTTATAATCGTGAACCCATAAAAGCAAATGCGAATCATTCCTGTCTGATTCATGAATGAGAGTTAGCATACTCCCCCACCCCAACTCCAAATCTAATTAACAAGATATATGAGGACAGATTTATGCATGGATTTGAATAGAATAAGATAACTCTTCCCAAAATGGTGGAAAACAAGCTGCAGTGTTCTCCCAGTGATAACTAAAGTATGCCTTTTTTGCCATTTCTCTGGTGTCATATTAATTTAGAAATACTAGATAGGATTTTTTTCTCCCTCCCTTCTGCCCTCCTTCCTTTCATTTCAAAGAAAGATTTGGCCAAGGTTCCACTCACATTTTTGTGTCCAGTGATTAGTACGGCAGGGCCAAGACCTGAGTTGAAATGATGTTTCAACTCAGCATGGCTTTTCATGTAGGTGCAGTCTTCAGTAGAATAAACAAGTAGCTAAGACTAATCTCACTTCAGACCAAAAGAACACCAACTCTATTTGAGAGGTGATAGGCCATTCCATTAGTCAATTGCACCATCCATGGGGTTAACATAGATAAATTATAGTCCGGGATGCTAGAGAGCACCAGCTGGATCAAGGACAACACTGTCCATTTTGGCTCATTAGAGGTAGGACAATGAGGTCAGTTATATTAAATTTAATCACTATCTCCACAAGGTTTCCCAGAGGGTATGACAAATACATTGGTTTGCTTTTCATACAACACTTTACAACCTGCCATTTAAAATGTAGGCTTTTTCATTTATATGCAACCTTGGTTTTTATTCCAGATATGGTGTTCAAGGTGGCCAGGGGAGAGAAATCAAACTCAACCATGGATTCTGATGATTATCCAAAACAACAATTGAAAAGGAAAGCTATTTTACCTGCCTCTGTAGAAATTCAAGCTGATATATTGTTGCTTAAGGACAAGACATATAATATGAAATTCATTGTTTTATTATTGCCTACTGTTCTCATTCTAATGAGACTGTGTCAAACCATAGAGGATCTGACTAAAGATCCTGCTTTTCCAAGTAGGTGGGAGATGGCAGGACCTTATAAAGGCAGCTAGCCCAACCATCAACCCTCAGTTATAGTAGAAGGGAACCTGGATGAGTAATTTAGCACTACTGAGCTTCTGTGTGTGAATCAGGGCAGCAATTGCCATGGAATACATTTTAGCCCACTGGAGGATGACTGTCCATCTTATTTATTCCATATTTATCAATGGCATTTGTAATCTACTAGAAGTTTAGTCTTCCCTGAGGGCAGGCATAGTATGTAATAGTGGTGGGAGTGGAGAAGACCCAGAAAGAAGAGGCAGAAAGAGGAGTTGGCTGGGCTCCCTGCTTCCTATTCCGTGGCAGTGCCCCCATTCGACCTAACCTGCATTTGCATATGTATGCCTGATTGTTGAACTGTGATTTGCATAGATGCACATGATTGGATGAAGTGTGAGTGAACTGAACTTAACATTCCATATAAATATGATTGATTGACATCTATTCATGACACCACAGATTTAGAATCTTCGAAACCCTTTTATATAGAGAGATACAGCATCCTTCATATAGACCCCAGAGCAGTTCACAGCAAGCGATCTGTTCAATTAAAATACAAATATGAGAATCAGTTCAAAGTATAGTACGATGTAAAGCACAAATTTGTCAGCTTAAGGAACTTACACATTTAAATGTCTGGCAAAAAAAATGAGAAGTTAATTTTCTAGTGGGGTGGGGGGAATCATCCAATATACATGTGTCAGGAAACTGTATCTTGGATAGACACTCCATAATGTTTTTCAGCTCACCTGGAAAAAAACAAGATGTCTCCTATCACTCCTGCCTCAAGTCATTTAGTGGGGACACTTGGAGAAAGCCCCCTAAAGCTCCTGAAAAGTATACATGAAGCAACTCAGTCGCTCCAGGTATACACAGTATATTATAAATTTTGTTTTATATTCTCTGCAAGAGGCTGGCTCTGGTGGACAGGTTTCTTGATTTGTTAGGATGCTGGTCATTACAAGGTAGATGAATGGCTGCAATCAAAACAAAATAATTAGACTTTGGCACCATCACTGATTAACAGCATTGAAATTTGGACCCGAGTCAAACGGGGGCCCCCAGGATTTGACGCAAGGCTCAAAAGCAGCAGCTCAAAGTTTTTAAGGAAAAGTGAAAAGAGGAAATGAATGCTTCGGTCCCCTTCTCTAAAATTTGACCTGATACCTATTATTCCTTCTGCTGTTTCTTTGATTACTTCATAGGGCTTTTTCTGGGGAAGCAGGGACATGATAGGTCTGGCTGTTTCTTTCCCAGTGTGAGGAGAAGCTTGCCAGAAGGCAGTTTGATTGGAGTACGGCGCTAAAAAAAAAGTCTCTATATTTAATTTTAAAGCTCTGTAGGTGATTCTGAAGCAAAACGGTGGGTTATATAAAATAAAAGAAGTATTTATACATAGCTAAATTTCAATCATCCGTGTCTTCCCTCGGTTCACAGAAAAAAAAGACGAAGAAAACAATTTCATGACCTCTAGTGTTATGGTTGATTCCCCATTGTGAATCACTTTGGGATTGTTATTCTTATAGGAGAATTTTTCTTTCTAGACACTATTAGTTTTTAGTTCAGCTTTTAAAAAGTCATGCTGTGAGGTGCTTTGCAGTGTTGATGTGCTTATGAAGGGATGCTTTGGTTTTCATTTAACATTCCAGCTGGGGTCCTAGGGCATCCTTTTAATCACACTATCCCCTCGGGAACAGCAAATATATAACTTTAATATTTTTAGCATTCTCTCTTTCAGCCAAGAAACTTTATTTTGCAACTGCCAATGGTGTTCACTGCGAGTGACTTTC
>JAIOUR011463369.1:0-13147 GCA_020711275.1 Calotes versicolor
ATTCAGCAATAGGTATCACATGTTACCTATTGACTAATCACATAGGGGTGAACTTCCTTGCGGCATGGACACCCTTGCTACCTTGCCGTTTTATAGATAGAGATGTTGATACATACATCCAAGCCAACATTTTTGCTCCTTACTATCGAAACCAGAAATATTTTCGTGGACCCCCCACCTACAACTTGTGAACCCCCATTGTTCCCCCACGCCAACATGACCCTCCGTCTGGTCTTCCGTGGACCCCTGCGGGTCCACCTGGACCACTTTGGGAACCACTGGTTTACATCCATGTGCCTGGTCACTACACAAGCCTTGGTCAGAAAACATCCTAATAAGTAGTGTCCTTTATCTATAGACCATTAGCTAAGGAATAAATATCTCATGTAGTCAGTTCTGGAATTCTGATAACGGAAACATGACACACTTACATCAAGCAGAAAGCAAGGCGCAAACTGCACATCTGGAGGAAGACAGAAATTAAAATGTGCTTCACTCCTATGATCAAGCACTTTTGCGTATGACAATTCTTTCAGTAATTATGAGAAATAAAATGCACTGTATGAGCTTCTTTTGATTGCATGTAAGCACTATTCATGCTTATTATGATGATGTGCCACAAAGTTGATTCCAATATATGGCAATACTTTCTGTGTTTTCAGAAGTGGTTTATCAATCCCTTCCTCCAGTGGCACTCTGGAACTGTGCTGCTTGGCCAAGACTGTACAAATTTCTAGAAACGTAACACCATTTTTATTTATTTATTTTATTTATTTATTGAATTTCTACCCCGCCCATCTAGGCCTTCCTACTCTGGGCGGCTTCCAGCAATCAATAACATTCTACAATAATACTCAATAATATGTAACAGATAATAAAAAAGGCAATACAAGAATAAATATATAAATCACATATAAATAAAACAAAACAAAAAACAAAACAAAACAAAACAAAAGTAGTGTCTGTCCCCTGATCTAGGAGGCACAAGGGGATTTGAACTCCACAGCCCTGTTTCAGCAGCCAGATGATCCAGCCCACTGAGCTGCAGTATATCAACTATCATTGATGTTTACTTGTAAGTACAACTAGTTTTGTTGAGTGGAAATATATTATAGGATTGCAATCCCATCTCGTGTGAATATTAAAGGATTGTAACCATATCATGTGAAAACTAAGCAAAATGTTTCAACAAATTTTCATCCATTGCAACATGCAAAGACTTGGGAATGAAGGCCTATTAAAAAAAGGAGTGCAGTTGGACCTCAACTTACAACCAGCTCAACTTACAACCATTTTGAGTTACAACCTGTATCGGTTGCAAAACTCTCCCTCGACTTACAACCACAATGTCAACATACAACCCAAAAATAGGCACAAAATTTTAACTGTCTTCACTTTTTTTTTCTTCAGCTAACTGTTGGTCACTGCTTCTCTGTAGCTCTGCCCCCATGATTAGCGTTGGAGAGAGACTGCCTGGCATTTTAGGTTAAAAAAAAACCCTCCCATCCTCCCCTGCCCAAAGCAGATGGATTAACTGCTTTTGCATTAGTTCCTGTGGGAAACTATGCCTATACATACAAACTCCATCTATGCTTCTATGGGAATGATGCCTCTACCTATGACTAAAAAACATGCTTATATGGATTAATATCATTTCAGTGCATTCCTATGGGAAATGGTGCTTCAACTTACAACCAACTCAAGACGACTTAAGTTCATAAGTAGAGGTACCATTGTTATGTTGTAGAATAGGGCAAAATTATATTGCAGAGATTATTAAGATCAGCGCAGTTGAAGGAGTGCACATTTACATACAAGGCAATCTGTGCATTTGCAATGGAGGGGCCCTTTTGTTGTGCCATCATAACTGTGACATGCAGATACTCACTAGGTGAAAGTATCTAATGAGGTTTTGGACACTGTCTTGTGCATTCTAGTAAGAAGCAAGAGCCAATTAGTGCAATGGAATATATTCATTGGAAATTATTTATAAGATTGCCCATTAACTTAGGATTATTCCCATCATCATTGGCATCCTTCAGTCTCAAGAGACTATGGAATCTTGCCTGGAGTAGGAATCCTAAAAGCAACGCCTAGTGCGACTAAATAGACCAATTTGGGAATGACAGTCTCTACCACACTGGGGGCAGATACATACTGTTCCTTGCCCAGTCCCCAGGTTGTGCTGTTTCCGTGCATGTCTCTTCTCCTCCGCTTGTTGGACAAGTGCCTCCTGGTATTTATGTAGGCCATGCTGCAGCTTTTCCCTCCAGGCACTGCGGTCAGAGGTCAGGGTTTCCCATCTGTCGAGGTCCATTCCCAAGTCCTTGAGGTCCCTCTTACAAATATCCTTATACTGCAGCTGTGGTCTCCCTCTGAGGCACTTTCCATGCACTAGTTCTCCGTACAGAAGACCTTTTGGGATCCAACCATCATCCATTCTCACAATGTGCCCAAGCCAGCGTATGCGTCGCTGTTTCAATAAGGTATACATGCTGGAGATTCCAACTCGTTTCAGGACTGCGGTATTTGGAACTTTGTCATGCCAGGTAATGTTGACTATTCACCTAAGACAGTGCATATGGAAGGTATTCGGCTTTTTTTCTTGTTGGGCGTGAAGGGACCAAGACTCACTGCAGTACAGAAGTGTGCTCAGTACACAAGCTCTATAAACCTGGATCTTGGTATGTTCTGTCAGCTTCTTATTGAGCCATACTCTCCTTGATAGTCTGGAAAACATAGTAGCTGCTTTACCAATGTGCTTATTCAACGTCTCTAGTGAGAGAGTATCTGAGACAGTTGAGCCAAGATATGCAAAGTTGTGGACAACCTCCAGTTCTTTTGCAAAAATTGTAATACAGGGAGTCGAGTGTGATGGTCCAAGGTGTTTCACGACCTGGCTGCACTATTTTAAACCCACTTTTAATTCATGGAAGAGAGAAGAAGATGACGCCTGGAGGAGAAGGGGCCATGATGGATTCAGTCAGGAGAATATGGACTGAGTAAAGAAACATGGAACCTACAGCTCACAAGCCATGCTTATTCTCATTCTGCTTAGATAGGCTTAGTTTATATGTTAAGGAGCGCTTCGTTTCTTTATTTTCTAGTTAGAAAAATCTGATGTGGATAATGCTGTAATATGTTCTGAGTGAATCTTTTCTTATATAAATAAATGTATATGTGTTTAAACTTAAACAGATGAATCAGCTTGTTCCTTAAAGGCTGTCTTTTGAAACTTGGCTGATTCAATGATAAGTCTCAGAGTTTAGTTTCCACTGCACAATCAAAAGAACCTACAGGGAAAAGAGAGGTAATCTGCCAGATAGGATCGGTGGGTAGTCTGACCTGAGGAGAAGGTCAAACAGGCCGTTCCTAGGTGGAAAAAAGGGTCTTTCGTGCTGGTTTGTACTCTACCCCTCCTCTCAAATCGTAACATGGTAGCAGCAATGGGAATTGTGTTTTGAAACTACTCTGAGTTTTGTTATTGCATCTCTGTGATCACTGTGGTGAACAGAGAAAGACTTTAACTGTTGAGACTGTGCGAAACAGCTCATAGCTACTTGGTGCATGTTTGCATTCTTGAAATTCCTCTAAAAGCATAGCTAAAGACAGTGGAAAACAGGCATCAGTGTCTTTCCACATCAGATTTTACCACATTGAGTAAAAATAGGTTTGTCCTGAGTTTGTAGACAGGAATTTCATCTAGTTCAAGCTTCAAAGTGATTCTGCGGACACTTTGAAAGTAAGCTGAAAGAATCAGCATTGAACGGCAGTTGCATTCCAGAACAGTTAGAACGGCTTTCCAGAGAGCAGACCTCCTGATAGTGTTGTATCACAAGGAGCTTGTCTATGACCTTGGAGTAGGCTGCATGAAAGAAAAATCCTGAGGAAAGGGAGAGCGGACACAGTGAGTCAGAAGGATCTTCTGAAGGCAGAATTTTTAGCCCTACAAGACATGGCTACATTGCTCCCGATATTAGCCTACGATTAACTCCTTTTTTTGCATGCAAGTGAACACCCTGAAACTTTCAGTACACCTCAAGTCAGCCAGCAGATTCTGACAAGAGATCAGCTAGAGGCCTGGACAGCCTTCACTCATAGTCAAGGGAGAATTCAGTTCAGTGTTCGGGACAGTTCTCATAGTCATTCCACAATGGCTGATGACAATGGTGGAAACCCCACAAGAGGGGACCCCGATGACAATGGTGGAAGTCCCACTTTTTCCAGGGGTAATTCTCCCCCACTTCTCACACACCCCAAGAGATGGCTAAACTAGAAAAATATTTGGTGCATCTAATAAAAACACAGGAAGCTACTTTAAAACAGCAACAGAGTATGAAAAGTTAAGAATTAGAGAATTAGAGATAAAGGAACAGAAGCTGTACGAATACATGAAGGTGCAGGAACAGGCATTAAAAGAAGCTAAGCAGAAGCATGAGGCTGAAACCTCCTTGGCAGGCATCAATTGTAAATGCCTTCCTGTTTTGCATGAAGGTGAAGATGTCTTATGTTTTCTTGAGAATTTTCACATTTGTCTTATTGAACTGCAGATTGATAAACATCTGTGGTTGTCTTTATTAAGAACACAGGTTTCTGGCCCACTTGCTAAGCTCCTCAGTGAATGTAAAGGCAAGGACTGGGATGCATTTAAAAAACTTGTTTTACAACGTTTTGCTTATGATCCTGAATCTTTAAGGGTCAAGTTAAGGGAGATCTAGTGGAATCAGAAGGAATCTGTTTGTTGCCTTATGAGTGAGATCAAGACATTGATAAGGCAGTGGTTAGATGTTTCTGAAGCTAAATCAAGGGAAGAAATCATTGATCTTCTTGCACGAGTGCAATTAGGATTGTGTCTCCCAGAGCAATTTTGTATAGATGTGTTGGGGAGAAGCCCAAATAATGCCCCAGAATATTATCTAATAGCTGATGAACTCCTCAGTTACAAGAAATGCTTTTTCTCTAAGTCTCCAACCGCACCTAGAAAATCTGGCCTTTCTCATCCAAAGTCAGAGGCCGAATTTAAAGCAGGACAGTCAAAGGACACAGGACAACAGGGATTTCAGAAACAACCCCAAGGTGATAGGTCTCCAAGGAAACCTAGAGCCACTTTGTCATTAGAGGATGTGACATGTTTTTCCTGTCAAGAGAAAGGACATTATGCAATTCAATGTGAGCACAGAGCTAAAAAACCTGCTCAATACCAGTTAAACCTAGCAAAACTCCAATGAAACCAAGGCAAAGCATGGTTCCATCTCAAACCCCAATACAGATGAAAGGAATTACTCTTGCTCCTGGTGTAGCAAATAATTGTGGTGTTGAGGAACAAGAATTCTCATCAGAAAGCGAAGATTATGATTATGGTGTTCAAGAAAAAGCTACAGACTGCCAGAATGTTCTCTGCTCCCCCCTCACAGCAAATGCGGGGAAAACACATTCCAGCTTTCCTGAGATTCCAGAAACCGCTAAGGCTATTAATATGCATAGGGTGGCAGCTACTGGTGAAGTGCCTGAATTACAGGGGGGATTGTGAAATCTGTCGCATTGAAGATTTTGTAACAAAAAATCAATAGATGTGGGTCAAAGATATTTTTTACTAATACTGTTGTTGTTAAATAGAAAATTAACAATCTTTGCTCATTTGGATTCTGGTGCAGATATGTGTTCAATTAGCTCCGAATTTGTTGATGAAAGCTGTATTTTACCGACAAAGAAATTCTTGTTTGAAGTCTACAATCCTACTGAAAAAACAACACACCTGGCTTCGATTGCAAAACTGTATGTAAAGTATAAACACTTTGAAGGTCAAATATTTACTCTTGTTCATGATCATCAAGCCACACCAATTAAGTTCATAATTGGTACTAATCTGATCTATATGAATCACTTGGCCGAACTGCAAAAGGCTCAAACAGATATTTTAAGTAAAATGGGTTCAGTACAAACCAGACCTCAAACAAAAGCTTGAAGAGATGATGATCATGTACGGAGATCATATGCAGTTCCTAATTTGCATAAGGTGTCTGAAATGCAAAATGAGAGTACAGAGAAAAATGATATACATTTGTCTGATGTTCCTAGCAGTGAAAATGTTGAACTGTCATATCCTAAAAGTGTTGCAAGTCAGTCAGAAGTCACTGCTAATAAGAAAGTATCTGAAACAAATGTTGAAAATGAGAATGTTAAATTTCCATGGATTAAACCATGTGCTGAATTTAGACAAAAACAAGTAACAGGTCCTACCTTAGCTGTTGCTAAATGTCTTGAAGATCTAGATTTATCTTTGGGGCCAGGTAGACAAAGCAGATTTTGCCAGAAACATTCAGAAGGCAAAAAAACTCCTTTATAGGGAGAAACTGCAAGGCGACAGCAATAGTATAAATCCTGAAGCTCAGAAGAAGTACAGAGTTTACCATGATGTGGAAGCGAAGCCTAAGTCATTCCAAGTGGGAGACATGGTATGGGTTTTGGATGCAAGCCATCATAATAAACCACAAGTTCACTGGTTAGGTCCAGGAGTCACTGAACAGAAGATGGGAAACGTCAACTATGTTGTCAGAATGTCAAGCCATAAGAAGAAACCCATAATCTACCATGCAAATAGATTGAACCCCTATGTGAAGAGGCAAGCTCAGGTGTTGGACGTTAAACCGACTTCACCTGAATCTTTATTAAATACCAACCCTGATTTACTCCAAGAGTTTGAAGAAGCTAATACTCAAGTGTACCAACAACAAAAGATATATGAAGTTTTCAAAGAAAAGGCTTCTAATTCCATCAACACACCAGGAAGAACATTAGTAGTCAAGCACAAGGTCAACATGACAAATGATACTCCAATCAAGCTTCTGTCTTACAGGGCTATTGGAAAACATGTCACCTAGTTTGAAGGAATGCTATTGGTTTAAAATAGTCAGTAGACTGAGTTCCATAAGATAAGTTTTCACTTATGCAATGTTATATTTTTCTATGCTTCATATTTCATGTGTTCTTTTCTGTTTTAGTAGGTTCATCATTGTTTATATTATGTTATGCATGCAAGCATAGTAAGATAAATTCATGGTTATGTACTTTAGTTGGTAAGGCTATCTTTTGATATTGCTTTCTATTATTCATATAACATTTCTTTTTTAATTGCTTTCTATTGCACATTACTATAAGCTCTTTTGCACTTTACTTTTAATTACTTTCAATTACCTCTTTCATACAGTATTGTTTACTCATCACTTTGTAATCTTGCTTAGGTTAGATTAAAATGCTACATGTTCATTTAGAATTTTTAATTCCCGAAGAGAGGCATGTAACATAATCTGACAGTAGGGCATCCTTTTCTGCTAAGCCTAATGTAAATAGCTCATATTAAACTGCAGACCTCGCAGCTCTCACATGTGTTTTTGATTTCTAATCTGAAGAATGTTAACAATGGCTAGAGGAAGTGTGTTCTGATTGGTTGTTAGAAGGTCAGAGGTAATGTTTTCAAAATGTTGCCACAAGGAATTCTGGGAAGAAGGAGGAGAAGGAAGAAGATGAGAGGGAGAAGAGAATGACGCCTGGAGGAGAAGGGGGCAATGATGGCTTCTGTCAGGAGAATATGGTCTGAGTAAATAAACATGAAACCTACAGGAACCGTGAGAGCCATGCTTATTTTTATTCTGCTTAAATAAGGCTTAGTTTATATATTAAGGAGGGCTTCATTTCTTTATTTTCTAATTAGAGAAATCTGGTGTGGATGATGCTGTAATATGTTCTGAGTGAATTTTTTCTTATATAAATAGATGTATGTGTGCTTAAACTTAAATAAATGAATCAGCTTGTTCCATAAAGGCTGATTGGATGATAAGTCTCAGAGTTTAGTTTCCACTTCACAATCAAAGGAACCCACAGAGAAAAGAGAGGGTAATCTGCCAGATAGGATCGGTGGGTAGTCTGACCTGAGGAGAAGGTCAAACAGGCCGTTCCTAGGTGGAGAAGAGAGTCTTTCATACCGGATTGTACTCTACCCCTCCTCTCTTATTGTGACATAGGCCATTCTATCTGTCTAGAGAAGTAACTGTGATAATCATCATAGCTACATTCCACCTGATGCAAACGTCAGTATGGCAGCTTCTAAGCTATAGGACATTCTCTCCAGGCAGCAGAAAATCCACCTAGAGGATGCTTTGGTCATGGCAGGGGACTTTAACCAAGCCTACCTAAAGACAGTTTTTCCTAAGTTTGAACAGTACGTGAAACTTTCCACCAGAGGGAAGAACCTCTTAGACCAGGGGTGGCGAACAAGTTCGACACAAAGAGCCAAAATTTTAAACTGTGAGAGTCAGAAAGCCACACCACACAGTGACCTGCCAAAACAGACAAACACTCACACAAAAGCATATAATTTTAACAATAATATATTAAACACATAATATAACATGCTCAGTCAGGTGTTTTTTGTTACCTTTGTTACCTCACACATGACGATGAAGACGAGGAGCGCCGGCGGGTGACAGGCCTCGGAGGCCTGAAACAACAGCCCCCACCCCACCTTCCCCTCAGGCACCCCCTCAGGTCCCTCCCTTTGTGTGGGGTCAGTGTGTGGGGGGGCTTTTTTCCACCTCAGGGACGAGGCGGGGATTCTCGCTCCCTCATGGCTTCCGGTGGCAGCAGGGCTCCTTCAAAGAGGAGCCTGCGGCGCTCCTCCTGCGGCTGAGGGGGGCCCGGAGGAGGAGGAGGAGGAAGAGGCTGGTGTGTGGTGGGGTGGCGGTTGTCGTCTGGCCGGTCGGTGAGGCAGGCAGGCAGGCAGGCATGGCGGTGGGCGTGAGCTACTCGCTGCCCTGGACGGGGCGGGTGGTGCTGGCGGAGGCCAAGCACCACACGAACCTCCGGGGTGGTGGTGGGAACCCGGGCTCCTCTCTGTGGCAGTGGGGGGAGGGATGGAAGCCGGCTGGTGGCAATCAACATGCCTGCCTTCCGGCAGGCTAATCCACTAGTACAAATAATGATAAGAGGCAAAGAGCCGCATTCATTTTGGCCGGGAGCTGCATGCGGCTCGAGAGCCATGTGTTCGCCACCCCTGTCTTAGACCATGTTTATTCTAATTTGAAAAAAGGCATACAGGACAACCCCCTCCCCAATCTAGGTTCATATGGCCATTCTTCACTTCTTCTATGCCCAAAGTTGAACCCCTTCAGGAGAAGAATTCAGCCAGTCATAAAATATAAAATCTGGCCAGAGGGTGCTCTTAGTCAGCTCCAGGACTGTTTTGAGACTATCAATTGGAGTGTGTTTGAGCATACACTGATGACATACTCTTATATCTAACTGTGCACTGATAGTGTAACATCGGATAGGTGTATCAGAGTTTATGTGCACTGTAAACCCTGGATGACCGCTGAGGTAAGGTCACTCCTGTGAGCCTTTAAGGCAGGGGATGTAGACACCTACAGAGAAGCAAGATCAAATCTGAGAAAAGGCACTGAGGCCACAAAACATCATTACAAGTGTAAGGTGTAGAGCTATCTAGCAGACAAAAACATGAAGCGAGTGCGGCAGGGGCTGCAGTACCTAACCAACTATAAGTGCAATACAAGGAATGCAGTTAAGGCGGAGTTGAACATTTTAACCTGTTATGGGGTAAGAGGACCAGACATCATAGCTTCTGCTTGCCAGCCTTCTAACTCCCAGCCACTCGCTTTATATGACCATCAGCTGCGAGCTGCACTGAGGGCGGTGAATCCCACCAAATAGGGTGCTGGGGATAGTGCTTGAAAACTTTGCCAATCAACTAGCAGGGGTTTTGACAAGGATTTTTAACATCTCCCTGCAAACGGCTTGTGTCCCATCATGCTTGAAAGAATCTACCATTGTCCCAGTTCCAAAGAAAACAGCAATTAACTGCTTCAATGACTATAGACCCATTCCATTCACATCTGTAGTGTTGAAATGCTTTGAATAATTGGTCCTTCAACACCTTAGGATGGGATCCCCAACCACTGGGCTGTGGCCCAGTACTGGGCTGTGGACTGTTAGGCACTGGGCCTCAGAGCCTCGAACATTGGAGACAGTGATGAGTGGGAACCAACAGGAGGGAAGGGGCTAGTGGGGAGGGGAATGAACCTGTGACTGGCACATTTAGCCATGGGCACCCAGAAAAACAATCTGCCGTGCCATGAACCAAAATGTCTTGGAGGTCACTGCCTTAAGACATGTCTTCCACTGAACTTTGATAACTATCCGTTCATCTAGAGGAGGAATAGGTCAACAGATGATGCCACTTTCGCATTTCATCTTGCAGACCGTCATCTGGAGAAACCTGGTAATTATGTCAGGATGCTGTTTATTGACTATAGCTCAGCATTTAATACCATTCTTCCAAACATCCTTATCAAAAAGCTGACTGAATTGGACCTTTCGCCTACCATTTTTGACTGGATTGAATTGAATTGTATTTATTTACAGTCAAAGACCAGCAAGTACAAAATTACATTTTTTTTCAGATAAAACATTCATTATTTCAGATAAAACACTTAAAACAGACATATACAATAAATAATAAAACAGCAGGATTTCAGTATCAATGACCAGTAAGGCATTATAGTATATCTTGGTAAGGTATCAGTGCAGTGTCATATAGGGACATGCACTTATCCAACTTGGCCCATATAAAATTATCAGGGGCGTAACTAGAGGGGGGCAAAGGGGGACATTTGCCCTGGGCGCAGGGCTCTAGGGGCGCAGAATTGGGGCCCCCGCCCCAATCCTGAACCCCTCTGCCCGCCCCTGCCCACTGGAGGGGGGCGCCCAACTGGGGCCTTGTCACCGGGCGCCGCCACCCCTTCTTACGCCACTGAAAATTATATCTAGTTATTGATATGGGGGCCTCTAGGCATTGGAAGCTTTAATCATTGTTCTGCGAACTTTGATTGCTGCCGTACAGAACCTAGCAGCACTATAAGTTATATCAGGGTCTGAGTCTGACAAAAGTAAATTCACATAGTAGTGACTGGAGCAACCTGGTTTGCTATATAAGGTTGGAAATATAAATCTGGACCTGATATCATTATAGAAAGATCAGTAAAGAAGTACATGCTCCATAGTCTCCACATCGCCAGAGTCACAGGGGCACAGCCTCTCCGAATAGGGCAGCCCCCGGTAATGACCCTCTAAGATAGCAGGAGGAAGGGCATGGCATCTGGCCAAGGTAAAAGCTTTTCGGTGGGTGGGAATCTCAAGCCTGGCTAGATATCTCATAGGGGAGGATAAATACTGGTGGGAGTCATTTATAATGAAGGTTGGAGAACTGGCTAGATCCGTTTGGTGTTCTGCATCAGTGACTCTCTGCTTTGACTGGATTAAAGATTTTTTGAGGGACCAGTGGCAAACAGTGATTGGGCCAGTTACATCTACCTCACTGAAGCTTAGCACCAGCTCCCCACAGGGCTATGTGCTTAGTCCCTTCCTGTACGCATTTGTATACATATCACTGTGTACTATCTGACCCATCCACTGTAATCATTAAGTTTGCAGATGATACCATCATAATCTTGTTACAGGTGGAGATGTCATTCATCATATGGGGGGAAGGTCCAAAACTTATCCTCACGGTGCCTAGAAAATAATCTGCACCTAAATATCACTAAGCCAAAGGAGATGGAGCTAGATCATCAGATGAATAGAGAGCAACTTGCCCCACTGAACATCACGGGAGGCTATGTGGAGAGAGTCTCCACCATTAAATTCCTGGGAGTTCATTTTAGTGAACATCTCACATGGAAAACTAACACAAGCCGGGTGACCAGGAAGATCATTTCCTCAGGCTCTTGGGAAAGAACAATGTGGAACAACAATTGAAGACTTCCTTCTACCGATCCACTATAGAAAGTGTTCTCACATAGTACATCAGAGGGTAGTGAACACAGCACAAAATATCATGGGCTGTCCCCTAAGTTAATTGGATGACATCACAAAGAACTGTTGTCTTAGGAGAGCGGGAAAAATTCTTGGGCAGTTTGCACCCCAGTCAGCACTTTTATTCTCCTACGCTCAGGCAGGAGATGCAGAGATATAGCCAGTAGTACCAACAGGCTAAAAATAGTTTTTATCCGTGGGCTGTTAGACTGTTGAATGAGAAGTGGCATTGTGAGTCAGACTCGTAAATCAGTGAGTTGTGCAGCAAGCACATAGAGTGTGAAATGAGATTGAGTGGGATTTTAGTGGGATGGGGTTGGGGGACTCACTCAATATAACACACAGTGTTACAGATTATACACACACACACACACAAACACACCATTAGAAAAGGCTCCCCACCTTGCCACTCTACCCCATACATATAAAGAATATGGGAGATTGTTGTCACATGTTCCACACAGCCAGTACTTGCCAGATATTCCTGCAGCTCCTTTAATGTTGCTGTAGGCCTCTTGGCAGCTTTCCTGACCAATGTTTTTCTAGACTTTTCATCAATTTAGCAGGGATGTCCAGTTCTCAGTCATGTCACCTTTGGGCCATATTTTCTCCACTTGATGATGACCATCTTCACTATGTTCCATAGTATATCTAATGGCTTGGAAATTCTTTTGTATCCTTCTCCTGACTGATGCCTTTTAACAATGAGATCTTTCAGATGCTTCGAAAGCTCTCTGCAGACCATGGCTTCTGCTGTAAAATGTGACTAAGAAAAAGTCAGGAAAGACCTCCTAATACAGTTGATCTTCATATGGGATTCCTTAATGGATGGCAGGTGTGTTCTGACTCAGATTAACATGAGTTTGAATGTGGTTGTTTACTGCTGAGCACAGCTACAGGTGCATCTAACTGATGTTAGACTTTATAGCACCACAGTCTAATTTATTAGTAGTCTTATTATTTTATATATTAAATATTTTATTATTGGTCTTTATAGTGTAGTGAATTTTTGGATGTTTCTTTTCTTTTAATTAGCCTTAATTGTTGTACTCACGCCTCCTATATGTTCCTACTTTTTTTCTTGTTATGTTCCTTTATACTTGAGGTGTGTAACAAGTAAATTTCCCCTGAGGTGGGATCTATCTATCTACGTATCTATCTACGTATCTATCTACGTACCTATCTATCTATCTATCTATCTATCTATCTATCTATCTATCTATCTATCTATCTATCTATCTATCTATCTATCTATCTATCTAAG
>JAIOUR011464477.1:0-13125 GCA_020711275.1 Calotes versicolor
GATGTGCCTTTTTAGACCTGACAAAAAATGCTAGCAAACATTATGTGCTGCAATTATGCAGTGAAATGTGGTATTTAAAAAATGAAACACATAAAAATATGTTAAAACAAAAGCAAGAGCAGTTGATAGCTTTATTAGATCACTAAAACAGTCAAGCAATGATCATTCATCTTCCTCAGGTTGTGCACCAAGATCTTGTGGGTAGTTAAAAAGAATTGTACACTAGAGTCCCAAAGTTTCATGGTTGTAGTTTGAGCTGTGTAAACCTTTTAAGATGAGTTTAGATATAGTTTGCAAAAGGCTTGTGGTGGGAAGGTATGGTCTCAAACTCCTCCTCAAGCAGCAGTTTGGAAATTATCACCCAGTTCTTCAGGCAAAGAACTGCCAATCACTCTACATCCCTCCCTCCTCCATCAGCCAACCCCCAAGGTTTCTATTTGACTGGGGAGACCGAAATAACATAGCAACATGGGACACCTCCATCAGAGAACTGGGATTAAAGCTTAGCTCAACCACCAGGAATTTAGCCAAATTTTGGTGGATGTTTTCTGCAACATGCAGTCCTGGTTGATGTCAAGTAGTTTATATTGTTTGAGAAAAATATATTAACCACCTTGAGTACTTCTAAGGATTAAATTACACATTAAAACCAAATGCACTCTTAAACTATGATGTGCAGAACTGGTCACAACTATTTTTTTGTCTGAGCAGTAACAGGTGAGTGATATATATGTGTGGGCCAAATTGTGACAGTAGTAGTTCAGCAGTAGTAGTTCTGAGAGAATATTGTTAGGATGTGAACCAGTGTTACTGCTGTATTTCTGCAGAAGAATGGGGAAACAAGGTATATTGCAGATTTTTTGTGAGGTCGTTGTTTTCTGGCAGGCCCCAGTGAGTAAAAATTTTATAAGAGGGAGGGAAAGAAGCATGTACAATGTAGACAGTTTTATAGCCCACGCGGGCATTGCTAGCCCCAGGAGACTCGGGGTTATTGCCATGAACCAAATACCAATAGCCCCGAATCCCATGGGGCTAGCAATGCCCCTGATAGTCTGATTTATTAGAGTGATTTGCAGATCAGGAGACAGACAAGGTACCAACTCCCTAATCAAACTGGCTCCCTGTGTCTAGTTTTTTGAGTTTAGAAAGGCTGGCACTTCCACAGCATTAAGCAAGTAAATTATTGTAAGCAAAGGTGCTCTGAGATCTTCAAAATCTGGTGGAATTGCCCCATCACATCCCTAGAGAACACAAAGGGACTTTTAAAGGAAAATAAACTGAGAGAAGTAAATGTGGGGAAGTGGTACAGGCTATAAAAAGGAGTCAGGGTGTGTTTCACCTGTGGCCTATGGCCTGCCCACTACAGGAACATGTGTCATGGCTTAGAAGCAGACTGAATGTGGCACAAAGGGGACAGAAGATTCAAAGCAAGCTTTTGTATCTGAGGGACAGACTGGAAGCTGATCATCACAGTAGAAGTGTTTTAAAAAGAAGATGGCTAGGGAAGGGAAATGTGTGAGTTCCTTTCTGAAATCACTACAAGGGTTCAGAAATAGAACCACGGGTCCTATAAGGTGGGAACAGATACCACATTTCAGTAATGGTGTTTGACTTGCCCTGTTTCTCTCCCACCCCTTGTATATTGAGGACAAAGATTTTGGAAAACATGCTCTTCGAAAAGAGCACGTCAATCCTCCTGCAGAAGTGAGCACCAGCTTGAAAACGTACCAGCATTTCTCTCTGGAAAAAGCATATCTGAGAGAAGATTTCTTCTGGGCGTTTACCCCCACAGCGGGTGACTTCATTCGCTTTCGCTTCTTTAAGCCACTCCGCATTGAACGGTGAGTCTGTGCAGCTTTGTGGAGGCAAACAACAGGCAGGATTAGTGTGACATTTAAAAGTCACTTATTCCCTCTCCTCTGTGCCAGAATGGAGTTCATCTGAAAGGCAAGTTGTATCCCATTCACTTGTTGCCCTGCTTGTCCCACTTAGGATTTTTTACTTTTCATTTCTGTCAGAGCCTGGCCGAGAGCAAACTAGAGCGCAGAAAAAATAATTGGCTTCCTCCAAGTTTCACCCCCTGAGTCTTGCACCCGAGTTGTTCCACTTGAATCTCTCTGATGCCCAAGTCATGACCCCCATCTTGATTTTTCTTAGGCTGGTTTCCATCATGGATTCTATTGTACCGCTCAGTTCTGTCAGTCATGTAGTGATTGGAATGCAGCGAGTGGTCACGGCTTTTCACCAACCAGTGTGCATTTTCTCCATCTATGGCAGAGGTGTGCAAAACACAACCTGGAGAGCTGTTATAGTTCTAGAGGCTGTTTTGGTAACAACCCACCTCCACCCCCCACCCCCCCAGTTCAACGGACGTATTCCCAACAAAAATGGGTGACTGTCCCTGGAAGCCTCCAGGAACAGCGATTCACCTTTTAATTACATCACACAAACGTATTTTTAAAGCATCTGCTTTTAATATATGGTTGGTTATATAGCCATTTTAAGCAGGGATTGGTTTCTCCCCTGGAAGATGTTGGGGAGAAAAAATATACAAAGTTTTCCAGCTTATATTCAGTAGCTTTTTGATTGCATTGAGTGAGTTTCTCTAATTGGGTTTTTAAAAACCATGTTGAGCAAAACAGTGGGTGTAAAGCTTGCTGTTGAGAGATGCTGGTTTAATCTTCCCCAGATGCAGAACTGCCTGAACAAGAGAGTCGACCTTTCAAATTTCCCATCTAATTTGGGAAATGATGGCCTTTTTTATCTTCTTCCTCATCTTCTGTATAAACACCAACTGCTTTTCAGAAAGCATCCATCTGAACTCCATCCTCCTTCCATTGTACCTGTCAGAACTTCTGGGCCTGCCCTTGTACTTAATAGAATGCAAAGGTAGACTTTGCTGCAAATGAGGGGGCATGATCCCTTCTGAAATTCTTCTCTCCTTGTGGCAGCTGGTCTTTCTGGTTTTTTTTCAAGAGCCATAATTTCACTCCTTTTGAGCTGTTGCTGGTGGATAAAAATCCTTATGTTTATCTACGGAGTACCCTTGAGTGTTTAATGGCGAAGACAGCTTTGGTCCTATCATTATTTAGATTGGAATATTATCCAGGAAACTGTTTTTCATGTTCACTGGTGTTTATTCAGACAATGGAAATTACAGCAACAAATTGCATCTAGTTGGGAAGCTGGCACAGTTGCATAATGTGGTGTGCAAGAAAGTGTCGACTTCTTAGCCAGTAGCAGTTTGCCACTGTGATTTACCCTATGAGGTTTATGCCAGCAAATGAAACTATTAGGATTCTGGCCATCTTAGCTGTTACCCGCATCTTTCCCAGAAGTCAAGCTTGCATTCAAAATGCATGCACAAAGACTGCTTAATTCTCCAGCTTAGTGCAGCTGAACAGCAAACTGTTTTCACCATGGGAGTGATAATTGAGGTTCTTGCTTAAATTCATTCAGATGTGGTGGAGTGCTTAATTTGCAAGAGCAATCAAAACAGTCAATACTTAATTGGGTCTTTGTATACTTAAAGAGTCTTCTGTCTCAAAGTGGACTTTCTTTGTAAGGAGAGGCGACACCTGTAGGGTTCAGGCATTTGGGGAATTTCATCGAGATTGTGTAGTCATTTTGCGCCCCCCCCCCTTATATGTGTGCGTGTGTGTGTATCCGCAGGTTTTTCTTCCGCAGTGGCAATATTGAACACCCCGAAGACAAACTCTTCAATACAACGGTGGAAGTCTTGCCCTTTGATGTAAGTGCTTGAGGGTCGTGGTAGACGCTGAACGATAGATGGGCTTCTCCAAAAAAATCTCTCAGCACCAATTGCTGGCAGTTGTTCTGATCAGTTCCTAAACCTTTTGCATGGGCTTGGCAGGGCATTTGCATGGCAGTGCAGTGGTGGCCTTCACGATGTCCTAAGGAGAGGTGATGATGTCATACCTCAGTGGGAGAATGCCTGCATTAGAATTTTTGAATATATCAGTTATTTACTTACTGCCCATGTAGCAGCAAGGGCTACACTGGTCACCTTACAACAGGCATGTCCAAAGTGTGGCCCTCCTGATGTTCTTGAACTGCAACTCCCAGGAGCCCTTGCCAGCACAGCTAGTGCTGAAGGCTAGCATTGGTAGTGCTGAAGGCTTCTGGGAGTTGCAGTTCAAGAACATCTCGAGGGCCAAACTTTGGACATGCCTGCCTTACAACTATTAAAACATGAAACAAACAAAACAAAATGAACATATTGTGACTAGAAGTAAAACAGAATAACAAAGATACAAAAGTAATACAGTAGTAAGGCAGAGGCTGCAAAGGGATGATGATGATGATGATGATGATGATGATGATGATGATGATGATGATGATGATGATGATGATGAAAAATGCTGGTGTTATGATCCCCAACTCAGGGAATGCTTGCCTATTAAAAACATGGCTTTTTAGACATTTAAAAACTCCTGGTGAGTAGGCCGAGCGGATCTCATGGGGAGCAGATTCCACATATGATGGCAGGGCCACCAGTAAGAAGGACTGTTTTCTGTTTCTTTCTCTCTGGGCCTCCCTGGAGGTTAAAGCATTCAAATGACCTACCTGGGTAAAACAGATGAGACTGGCAGTTGTCACTGAGAGTAGGCTCTCTGACATACGTATATCAAAGTCCTACCTAAACCATTTATTAACATCATCACCTTGAAGTCATTACTATATCAACACAGGGTAGCCTCTGAGTCTCTTCCAGCTCTACGATTCTGTGATTATGTTATTCTAAGTCAGTGCTGAAACATTACTAGGCAATCTAGGAGGGCAGACAAAGCAAAGATTTCTTCCGAGAAGCCTGTATTCTCTAGTCACTTGAAAGAGCCTCAGTGTGATGTAGTGGTTAGAGCATTGTACTGGAGCTTGACAGATCAAGATCCTAGTTCTTACTGAGCCAGGAACCTCAGTAATTGACCTTGAGACAGTCATTCTTTCTCACCTTGCCTACAGTACCTCACAAAGTTACTGTGCAGTATGGAGGAGGGAACCCTGTACACTACTGTACATTGAGCATATTGAACGAAAGGTAGGAGAGGTACATTTGCTAGCAAGCAGCAAATAGCAAACAAAGTAGAACATAGAAGCTTGCCTGCTTGATCACTCCCAGTTTAAAGTACAAACCCAGTGGCAGGAAAAGCCTGATCCTTGCTATAGCAAACATCTTTATGGGCCCTTGAAAGGTACAGCAAAGGTCTCTCTAGCAACCCTGCCCATTAAGAATAATGTTCTGTCTCTAAAAACACAAATATGCTGCCTGTTGCTTGATGGTCATAGCAGTGCAGGCTTTACCTGCCCACAGCGAGCTGTCCAAATCCTTGCAGCCGGCTTTTCTCAACAATTGTCTCATTTTCTGCATAGAGTCTCCAGTCTGATAAGGAAGCCCTGCAGGAGGGGAGAGCAACAGCATTCAGATACCACAGGACGTCTGATGGCTACCTACAGATAGGTAAATTGCTGGTTTGAGGCAAAGAGTCCCCTGCTGGTTGTGGACGAAGCCCTGGGGGTGTGTTGCTGCCTGGATTACACAATGTTGGCAGAGTGTGATGGCACAAGGTACTGGAGCAGGAGGGGAGCAGGTTTATTCTAAATCAATTACTGTCCCATCCCTCCCCCATTCCCTCAATTTTGCATTAGAGCTAAAGTTCAATTTGAAGACAACTTGGGGCATTCTGTCATTTCCTAAGCTTAAAAAGCTATGCTCCCATTATTTCCAGGCATGAGTTCAGGTGGATGTTCTCATTTAACCCTGTGCAGATAAACATATCGACACCGCCGTAGCAACCAAGTGATATGGACAAACCTGAAGGAGAGAAATGATCTGCTTAGAGTGGATCTCTAGTTAGTTCCTTCAGGCAGAGAAAATTGCTGCCTTCCACTAGTTTTCAGAATGATTTGTGTGCATTTGAGTGCTAATACCATTAAAACCAAAGGTTCCTACCTCCACGCAGTGTCCTCTGGATCAGAGCTCTAGCTATTGTGGCAGAAAAAAAATACAGTATATTAAAATAACAGGATCCTGTTAAGATAAGATGTACGTGTAAGGACAATTGTGCAGTAACTGCTACCTTCCAGCAGCTCCCTTTGTTGCATGATCAACCTTCTAGTCTTTGTGGACTGGACACATGAAGCAAAGCATTGGGAAGCAGAGGAAAGATAGGACTTCCATTTCATCCCATGTTCCCTTAATAGGATGGAGACACTATGGTGTCTTAAAAAAAACCCTGTGTACTTGCTCCGACACAAACTGCTTGATGCTCATTTAATCCCAGTGAAGTGTGCTGCACCGTGCCTAGCACACCTACAGGTGAAAGTCGAGAAATTAATATTGTGAAGTTCATTTCTTTCAGTAATGCAACTTAAAAGGAGAAACTACTATATGAGAGAGACTCATTACATACAAAGCAAGATAGTTCAAGGTCGGCAACCTTAAACACTCAAAGAGCCATTTGGACCCTTTTCCCACAGAAAAGAAAGCACTGGGAGCCACAAAACTCCCTGTGCTGTCGTCTCTGCTGCTGGCAACCATGTGACTTGCTTGTGGGCTGCTGGCACCATGTGGCTTTTCCAGCTCCTCACAGGCCAGATTTTTCTCCCATAAGCTGGCCCCTGTTTATGGCACTGTTCCCATGCCCCCCTGCATACCCACACACTTGGCTTTTCTGAGTTGGAGCCACTTGCTTCCAACTCCAAGGTGATACTCCCATGCGCTTGTGAAATATACTTTGAGCAACAGGGAGCCGCAGCAGGGAGATGAAAGAGCCACTTGCAGCTCCAGAGCTGCCAGTTGCAGACCTCTGTCCTAGAAGAATCACTGCCAATCAGAGTAGTTAAAAGTGTCTAGTAAGTAAGTAGAGATGGGTGGTTTGTTTTGGAAGAGGGCTGGGTTCCGAATCGAAACATGGCAGCTTAGTTGGCTCTTGTCACCCAGGTTCAACCTCGATACAAAACTAACCATTCCGTTATCTTTCTGCACGGTGACTGGGTTGAAATTCCAACCAGGAAGCAGGCTTCTGTTACGTCATTTTACCCTCTGCTGATGCTGGCCATTCAGACAGGGTGACTGGATGATGCAGATCCTTTCACAGCTCCTGATTGGACAGCATAAACAGAGGGTAAAATGACATGATGGGAGCTTGCATCCTAGTTGGAATTTCAGCCTGGTCGCCGTGCAGAAAGGTAAGGGAATGGGTAGTTTTGTTTCGAGGGTGGACCTAAGTGATGAAAGCCAGTTTGATGGCGTGTATTGATTCAGAACACAGGGCCCTTTTGAAATGAACCACCCATCTCTAATGGTAAAGTCTAGGAGTCTGCTGGTATAAATGTGTGTGCGTATGTCTGCTTAACTACAGGATCTTCACATGATAATGTGTGTATTTCACACCATGGGCTTTGTGCCTGTTTACTGAAGCAGAAATGTAGAGACACTTTCCCTCCAGTTCCCAGCAGCGGTGTACACAATGAGCAGAAAGGCCAGCGCCTTGCTATTATAGTCAAGTAGTGACTTCAAAGTATGCTGTAGCTTGTGAATCCATAGGTTCAGACATTCGATCTGTCATGAACTTACTTGGTGAGCTTTTGGTAATTTTATGTTCCCGTTGGTTCCTCCAAACTGTTGTATGAGGATGGGTAGGATGATGTTACTGAACTTGATTTGCCAGCATATTGAAATAATATAAATGCCATTTTCCAAACTTTTAAAAGTGCTATATAAAGAGTACATAGCATACATATTATTACGGCATAGCAGATTTTTTCTTTAGGCAGTGGCTATTCAGTGATCTCAAACTTTATTAGGTGGGCCATCATGATATTTATCCACCCAACATTCTTATATGTTTCTAAAGTTTTTGGTCCTTTGATACACTGGGACTAATCCTGAGAGTGATACCAAGGCTACTGAGCAGTGGTCCTCAAACTCCGCCCTCCAGGTGTTCTTGGTCAGCAGTTCCCAGAAGCCCTTGCCAGCTCAGCTAGTCCAAGGACATATTGGGGGGGGGGCAAGTTTGTGTACCAAAGTTTGTGTGCTATTGACACAATGCTTTTATATACTGTATATAGATAGATTGATGATCCTGAGTTTGGTGGGAAAGGATCTGTAGTAGAAGAGATGTGTGTGTAAAATGCCCTGTGATGAAGATGATACATGATGAAGCACTGCCTCCTGCTGGACAGCCAAGGCTTTGGAAAAGAAAACATAGCAAATATCCAGGTAGTGAGGAGGCTATGCAGGGTTGCCCAAAGGTAGATCTCCAGATGTTTTTGGCCTACAATTTCCAGGAGCCCTTGCCAGCACAGCTAGTGCTGAAGGCTTCTGGGTGTTGTAGGCCAAAAACATCTGGAGAGCTACCTTTGGGAACCCCTACTATAGACAATCTGTCTAGTCTTTGCCACGCCACCTTCTTGATATCTCATACCAGGACTTGTGTGTCGTAGTAGGACATATTTCTTTGTCCCCTGACCCATTGTGGCTTTGCTCTGTTTGTAACCTATTTCTAACCAAGAAATCTCCAGCCCTCTGAGGCAAAGCAGTGTTTAAAACAAAGTTAGTTCTGTTTCGCAATACACTCTTACGATATTATTTCCCAGGACTACAGTATGCTTCTCTTTGAGATTTTATTAAGGAAAGCCACATACCTTATGTTGCACAATATGATGTTCCCTTTTTTGGAGAAAATGGAAGACATTGGAGTATATCCACAAAACCACTCTTATTATTATGTGTTTCATAGCTGTTGGAAATGCAGAAGTCAGTGTGTGTGAATGAGTCGGCCAGTACAGTGATGCAGGAGGCCCAAGCCCAGAAGAGTCCTCCAGTATCTGCAGCTCTTCTGGAGCTGTTGAGTAGTTCATGCCTACTACTTATCATGGGGAATGTGTCATATAGACTACATATTTTGATGGGGTACACGGCCTGTGTGTATTCACCTGAGCATGCCACTCTTGCCCTACATATTTTAGATGATGAGAAGGTTGGTACAACACGTGACCTGCAGCAGCATGGCTGTACGATGTTACATACTCATCACTTGAGAATCTAGTTGTCTGGTTTCACCCAAGGTGTAGCTTGCCCAGAGCCTTGGGTGATCTGGGCCAGTTCACAAGCTGAAGTTTGTATTTCTTAAGAGAGATGGGGAGAGGAGAATAAATGTACAGAGCTAGAGCAAATCATAAGACGTATAAATTGAAAACAGAATTTCTCTTGGAAGAGGAGATGGTTGCTTAGAAATGACAGGTGTTGTTATGGCTGATTCTCACAGTGTTAACAGCATACATTTGAATGAAAAAGTACTATGCCTTGTTCAGGCATTCCTTGAACTTGTCTACAGGAGCAGCCCATGCTGTCCAAGTGGGTGATGTTGCTGTTACCTAGACCTGGCATCTCAAACATGTGGCCCTTCAGATGTTCTTGAACTGCAGCTCCCAGAAGTCCTTGCCATTACTTGCCAACACAGCTAGTGGTGAAGGCTTCGGGGAATTGCAGTTTAAAAACATCTAGAGGGCCTCATGTTTGAGATGACTGACCTAGATAATGCAAGGTTCACTTTAAAGTTATATTCTCTGCCCCCTCACAGGCTCCTTTTCAAAGGGCATTGCAGAAGGAGAAGTGGACCCTTCCTTTGGACCTCTGGAAGCAATACGTCTGACTATCCAGACTGACTCACCTGTGTGGATCATCTTGAGTGAGGTAAGGTGTTTTCCTGGAGGAGTGGTTTCTTACAGGTGTTGACAGCAGCAATGCTCACCTGCCAGCTCCTCCAACTGACTTGTCCAGGCAGATTCCTTACCATCCATTTGCACAGGGACAGGAATCCTTAAGCGTGACTTTCTATCAAAGAGTGCTGTCTGACAACTCTTTCCACTGTGTGAGATTTGGGCTGTCAGGTTGTTTCCAATATATGGCAATCCTATGCATTAATAACCACCAAAAGGTCCTATAATTAACAGCCTGAATGTTACACCCTTCGTAAGTTCATCTACTTCACATTCAAATTTCCTTTCCTGTTGCCTTCAAATTGTCCAGTCACTGTTGTCTTTCTGAGTGATCATATATATGTTCAAGACACAGCAACATTAGTTTAGTCTTTCTGTCATCTAATGAGAATTCAGGCTTGATTTGATCTAGAACCCGCTTACTTGACCTTTTGGCAGTCCAAAGTGTCTGTAAGACTGTCCCCTAATCCATTTCAAATAGTCTGCCTTTTCTAGCTCAGTTTTTTTTCCATTTTCCAATTTTCACATCCACATATAGTAACAAAAATAGCACAGTCTTAATGAGCATCCCACACAGTATGGCCTAATTCAGCGCTAGTCCTGTCATTTGTCAGATTGAAGCAGCAGCCTCGGGCAGTAGATTTCACGGGTCATGAAAATGCAGCAGATTCTTACGTACGTGGTTACTGTTGCATTGCCCCTGAAAACAAGGTCCTTTATTACCCAGTTTTGCTATTGATTGATTTTCCATCTCTTTAAGGCAAAGAAATTGTGTCTCAGCAACTGATCATGTAGTGGGGCGAGGAGGAAGAACATTCATAATCTGGGGCGTAACAAATTCTTTCTCTCCTCTCGGGGTTTTCCCTCTTTCTGTGATTTTGTTTTCTTAACTGGTCTTTTGTACGTTTTCTCAGGAGCTATAATTACAATAGCCTCAGGCTTAACGTTACTCCTTTGAACCGTATAGGTTTTGCCAGTACGAGTGGTCACTGCTACTTGCTTGTGCTTCTGCAATTCAGGATCTATGGACAGAAGTGGTTAAGCAGGACGGGCAGATGGAATTGTTGACTGATCTCCGTTTTTCATACAGGTGAAACTCGAAAAATTAGAATATTGTGCAGAAGTTCATTTATTTCAGTAATGCAACTTAAAAGGTGAAACTACTATATGAGATAGACTCATCACATGCAAAGCAAGATAGTTACATGAATCAAGACAGTGATTAGAATGGGACACTTTAAGCCTAGAATCTTGCACCTTTTCACAATATTCTAATTACCTGAGATTGTGGGTTTTGGGTTTTCATGAGCTATAAGCCCTAATCATCAGAATTATGATGAATCACACCTTGAAGTATCTTGCTTTGCATGTAATGAGTCTGTCTCATATATTAGTTTCCCCTTTTAAGTTGCATTACTGAAATAAATGAACTTCTGCACAATATTATAATTTTTCGAGTTTCACCTATAGTTGCCATTCCCTCTGATCAGGATTGAGGATGACCGAGTCTTGTGTAAGAGAGCCTATAGTTTTTCTGGCATTTAAGGCTTCCTTCACACACTGAATCCAGGCTTTGCAAAGAGTGTGGCACTCATGACTTAAGTCTGCCGTTTGTTGCTCTTTGAGTTCCATTATCATGACTTTTACTGTTCCCTTCAGTCCTGCTGTTTCCCCTGTAGCCTGGGTGAGTTTGGACTGAATTGCAGACTCTCTCATCCTTGTCTGTTTAAATTGCTTTTCTTTTTCTTCTTTATCCCTCACCAAACTCATATTCTAGAGTAGGACCTGCTGTAATTCCCAAGTAACTTTCCTATTTTCCTCTTTTAACCACTAACCATCCTTCTCTTTATCCTTCTCTGATTTGTGACACACCCTCTCCCTTTTCCAAATGTAAATGCCCTTGGTTCATTTCTTTGGTCATTCAGGAACACACATCCTCTTTTTCTTTTTGCAAATCAAGGCCTTTATCCTGTATTTCTTTAGTCACTCTTAGAATGCATGTTCTCCTTTTCTTTTTGCAAACCAAGGCATTTTTTGGTTGGTTCTAAACACTGCTTTATTTTCCTCATACAGTATTTCTTTTGGACTTTTTTCAGTTCACTGACTACCTGGTTAAAATCCAGCTTAAAGAGCCATATGTGTGTGCTTACTTCTTCCTTGCACCCAGGTTTTAATTTCTTCTCAGAGCAGAAATGCTCTAGAACAGGCATTTCAAACATGCAGCCCTCCAGATGTTCTTGAACTGCAACTCTCAGAAGCCTTCACCACTAGCTGGGCTGGCAAGGGCTTCTGGGAGTTGCAGTTCAAGAACATCTGGAGGGCCACATGTTTGAAATTCTTGCTCTAGAAGTTTACTTATACAGCCTTCCTGGAGAGAGAAAAAATGATTGGATGAGCCTTCCAGGGATTATTCCCCTGCGCTTTCACAAGTCTGCCTCAGTTTGAATCAACATGGGGGGATGGCAAAAGGAAGTTAAAAGAAGGGAAAGTCCCCTTCCTCCAAAACATTCTCTTTCCCAGGCTGCTTTGCCTTCTAATTAACAATGTGCTTGAGCATTTTGTCACGATAAGATGTTCAAGCCTACACCCAAACTGTCCCTCTCTCTCACTGCCTTGACACAGGAAGTTAAAAGAAGAGAGCGTACCAGCCACCACTTAAGATAGCAGCATCAGCAACTGCCAAATTGCATGCCTCCAAATTGCAGATACTAACATTTCAACCAACCCTTCTGCATCCAGGTACTTTGGAAGAGTAGCCAGAAGCAACAGCAGCAAAAGAATTGAATTCCAGTGCTCCAGCTGTTTATCAAGAAACAAGCCAACCCATGATTAGGTTTCACCAGGCAAACAAGTCCCTAAGCCATCAGGACTAGATTTCTTCCAGGGTTAATAATGCCAGTTCTTCCAATGCAATCATACAGTGCAAAACAAGCCAGGGCAATGATATTTTTTCTTTCCACCGTCTTTTAATTTGCAAAGGAATCATTAGGTCTCTAAGTGGTGTATTTGTACCTCAGTGAAAAAAAGAGAGAGCATCTTTTAATCAGTCAAGAGTATCAGAGAAGGAAAAGAAAGGACAGGGTTTTTCCCCTCAGGTTCATTAGTTCAGCTTAGCAAGGAGGGGAAAAGTCTAAGTATTCTTATGAGTTTGTTCTTTTTTTTCCATTGAGGGGTTTTTCTTACTGATCACAGCCCCCACAAAGACCCAGTGTTTTTTAGAGGCTTCCTTCATTTCCAGGTGAGGTGATCAGAAAGACATGTAGTCAAACTACGGAGTGTCAGGCTTTTCTTCAACCACAAACAAAGTTGTCAGCGTTTATCTACAGGACTTGGCTGAAGCCAATCACTATCTGAGAGTGTAGGGCTTCAGAGTACATTTGG
>JAIOUR011465586.1:0-13086 GCA_020711275.1 Calotes versicolor
AACATGGAAAAAACAGCTCCAGAAAATAGTAACAAAAAACCAGATTTGGGCAGTGTGGACAATTCAAATGTGGTTATTAAACAGTGGGACATGTAAACTATAGATCCCGACAATAAACCACGTGACCCAAAACAGAGCGGAATTGAATTTCTTTATTAGCTGCATTTTCCCAGACATGTGATCAGGGTTTTTGCAGGTGGGTTTTTTTTTGTAAGAATAATTTTGTGCCTTAATTTGGTAATGTGTGTTTGAGGAATATTGTTAAAGTGAACTTCTACCTCTATATCTAAATGTATACCATGAAACATGGTAACTTTTTATTAGAATGCTGTGTTAAATAGTGACCACCGTTGTGATTATTCAAGTGAGCCACTTTGTTCTTGAAAGAAAGTACGTTGCCAAACCTCTTAGGGAAGAGCAGACGATACCAAATACTACATATATGTTAGAGATGAGAGTCTGCACTCCAGCTGCAAGAGGACCATAATTCAGGGAGAGTTATGTGTTTTCAAAATTCACCCCTTGGCCTGTGTTGTCTACACCGAGTTCCTGGTTTTAAATGGTAGGAAGAAATGATGCCATTGAGCCACACAGCTCATGTAATGTGTAGTTTGGCATCAAATAGCTAAGGCTCTTCAGTTTCCTCTGCAGGAGCATGGAAAAGGGAAACTATATTGTAGGAAAAAGGAGGTTTTCATATGTGCAGCTGAGAACCCAACCTTCTCTTGATGCTTAACTTTTATAACATCAGGAAGTATTCTGCTCTCTTCCATTTTGAAAAGGCCCACTAGGTTGGCCTCACCTCTCATGAGGTCAACAGCATTGGCCCATGGAGTTTATATTTGAGCACTGCTTCAAAAGGAGTAGGAAAACAGCAGTGGGAAGGAAAAATGAATCGGTACAAAAGGGTCAGTCTCTACCACAACTGGGATTTAGAGGTGGGGGGTGGGGAATGGCCCCAGTTCCATCCCCCTAGAGAAGTATAACTGAAACACATCTGTACATATATATTACAATACTATTCTGACTAAAGTTTTTCAATGATATTATGCTACCTCTCCTTATTCTTTGTTATTAGCCTTGAATATTGTCTACATGGTTTCTTGTGAAATGATTATGTACTTGATACTATCAACTTTGTGTACTGTCCTCCAATGCTGTAAGCTGCCTTGGGTTCTTTCCAAGGAGAAAGGCGGGTTAAAAATATGTTAAATAAAATAAATAAATAAATACCTCCTGGGAGCCTCCAACCTTTTGTCTTGGTTATACTGCTGTTTGTTTGTCTCAATTCTAGATAGTGGAGAAGCAATAATGCTCATTATATTTCTTAGCTTGCTCTGTGTGCCTGCAAACTGTGTGCCTTCCCTCTCCTTATTATTGGGCAAGGAGAACTGATAGTTATGAAATATTTTTGATAATTTTATAGGTCATAGATATTAGAAAAATTTTCATCAACAAGATTTCAGCAACCAAGTCCTCATTGACAGTCTCTGCTGCAAGAAGATGCTGATGTGTGTGTTTAAGCAAGAAAAATGTGAATGAATACTTGAAGTTGCCATAACATTGAAGTGTTAAAAATATGAATATACATGTGTCTATGCACAGAAACACCCATTGTTGCTTGGACCATGCCCACTGGGCAGAAGCCCCTGGTCTCTTTCTCAGCTAGCAACGGCACTGGCACAGAGTGTGACTCAAGTGTGTGGTTGCCTGGCTCCTGAGGCATAAATCATAAAAATGTTATCTCTTCATGTTGAACAGTAAAAAACATGAGGGCAATATAGTAAACAAACAGCTATTTGCTGCCCTTCCATGACATGAAAAAACCTGCTACCAGAGGCTGCTACTTCACTTTGCCTCATGTAAAGGCCAGCCGTGTCAGTTTTATCCACTCAGATCAGTTACATTTTTAAAGCAACCAAATCATCAGTCTAAAACACAACCAGAAATGTTGGAGCAGATGCTTCTGCCTGCTCATCATGACACTCATGCAGAGAAGAGCTGCAAAATCTAGTTCTTGCTACCTTTCTGTCCCCCATCCCTATCGATACTTTGCAAACCCTAGAGGCCACAAAAAGAAACCTTGTGTTTCTTAAGGTTATTGTATCTGGCATTTACTAAGATCTGAGAACACAAGGGCTGCGTTCATTTTTAAAATATTTATCAGATCAAACAGTGCAATGTTTTTCAAAACTTCAATAGAAGTGCCTATTTCATTGAGCAGGAATGGTCACCAAAACTAGCAATAAAAGGAAGTTTCATGGCTGAAATATTTTACTGATAAAATAGATTGAATTTTGATTGATTTGCTACATTTTTATTGGGAGTAGCTAATTATTTCAAGAAGCTGCTGACAAATCCTCTGTTCTAGAAACTTCCCAAGTATTTCCCATTTCTGAATCGTCAGTATTTTTGTCTACAGCTCTCGCAGATTGCAACTGCTTCGCAAATAAAATGTAACCTATTTTAAATTACTATTTTCTTGCCCCCTTTCTCTAGTCACTCATATATTACCCAACACAACAGTGTCTCTATTTATTTTATCTATGAATTTTTGCTCTGAGTCTTGGACAATACAAAGAGTCAATGTGAAACCATTTTCTCTGGGGTTGCCAGGCACAGCCACTTAGAATTTCCTGACTGACAAACACAAATCAATTATCACAGAAGTGGTGCAACCATGGAATTGTATGCAATGAAACCTTGTTGAAATAAATAAATAAAAAATGAACCAGAGGAGGGGGGGGCAGAAAGGGTATCCAAATATAAGTCCTCTCCCCAACAGATTTTGATTCACTAAAACAAATACCCATGAAACAGTAAATTGAAGGAAAGGTATTAAAAGCTTCAGCCAATGGGACAAAAGTGGAACTGATTATATAACATTTTGGAATGTTAAATGACCTCATTTTATTCCCCAGGGAATGAATATCTAATATTACTCTTGCCTCCGTCCGAAAATTGATTTAAGAAGCCACCAGCTGCTTTGAAAGGCCCGTTAAATGCTCAGTGCCTTGCCTTGTTTTCTGTTATAGCATTTTAAAGGGAACCCGGCTAGCATTTGAGGAAAAGCAGCCCAGCGTTGTCGCATCATGGGCTTACCTGTGAGCTTAGCCTGGAGCTGTAGGTAGCGAGGATCTCCGGAGCGCAACAGGGACGACAAAGGAAATCTTACCAACTTTGAAACCGGCATCTATTTTTAGAGCAGGATTTGCTGACTGACCTTGTGTGATACCCACTCAAAGGGGAGAATCTTTACATCTGCTACTAAAACTATTCCCTGATGTGACCTGAAACCATTGGCTTGGCCTTGGCAGCTCAGCAAACAGGTTGCAAGAACAGATCGTGGGTCAAGCTGGGGAGCCCCTAGTTTTGGCCGCCTGGGTTCTGATAGAGTGCTTTAAAAGGGATCTGGGGGCTTAACCAATCCTCAGGTCAGGGGGCCAGGCCAGTTGCCTCCTTCGTGGTTCAAACCATGTGTAACTCTCAGTTAGCTAATGGAGGAAATGAACTCGAGTCAGAGCTTGGAAGCACTGCGTCTTTTGACTGTTCTGCCCAAATACCCCCAATGTCAGCTGAGGGATTCTGGGAATTGTAGTCCAAAAAGAGAGATAATGCTTCTTCTAGGCTTGGATGGTAGTTAGGGCCAGCTATAGTCAGGACAGTGCTGGACATGGGGCTTGGAGCACAAGCCCATTCTTGGGCCTAACCATATTCACATTGTCCAGGAAGTGCCTTAGACTATAAGATGAGACTTTTGTCCTACCACATCGCTGTTGGCACTGACTGGGAGCAGTGCCAACTCTCTCCAAGATTTCAGTGCAGCAGCTTTTCCAGGCTTTTCCGGACCTGATGCTTAATCCTTCAAAAAGGAATTGCCACATCCACGCTCCCTCTGGTGCCTAAACGATACACCTGTGGTTGCAGGGGAGTGAGACAGCAGTGGCATAGTATGGGTTGCCAAGTACCCGGGGTAAGGCAAGTATGGTGCCCCCTAAAGGTGGGGTGGGCAAGGGTGTCTTTGCATGTGAGCACACACACATTATGCAGAGCCCAAACCACAGAGGGGGCCGGGGAAGGGAAGGGAGGAAGCAGGGAGGCAGGCAGGAGGAAGGCAGGAGGCACCCATCACAGCCCAGGGAGGGAGGGCAGGCAGCACCCGCTAAAAACATTGTGCCAGGTCCATATCCTCTCTCTGGCACCCCCATGCAATGCCACTGTGAGGCAGGATCACCCCTTGGTACATAAACATAAGTAGGCACATGCGAAGGCAAGTAGCAAGCACACAGTTTCCTTTTCATTCCCACCTGATCTTCATAATGATTCTCCTGTCCAGATGATACATGTCATAAAAATCAATCTTGCCAGATGTATTCTGAGTTGCAGTTGGAATAACAGATAGCTTCTCTCCGTGTGCAGAGAGAGGGACCACAAGGACCTGTTGCAACTCTTTAAAATCGCTTCAGGACAAACCGTGCGTGAGCTGAACTTGGGGCTGCTTACCTTACCTGTAGAAGGACTTTGTTTTGGCAAACTCAGTGCTTGCCCTTTGATTGTGATGAGTCAGGGTACAAAGTGAGTTGAAAGAACTGCAGAGGGCCAGGTCTGTGACTGAGACCTCAGGGAGCAGTTCTGGGTCAATGTGAGCAGATGGTACTGAGAGGACTGAGGGTACTTCACCACATCCAGCAGCAAATGCTCTCCGTGTGTGTGGGCAGTAATACTGGAATAGTCTATTCAGAACAAACAAACCACTAGAATGCTTCAGAACAATCCCAGAGTGAGTAGAGACAAAGCCACTGTGTGGACAAAACTTTTATTATTCAATACAAGTGTAAAGGAGGCGTGCAAAATTAAACATCTCTTAGTTCTTAACCATTTAGCCGTCTTTTTCTCTCCCCATCACTCTTTGTTTCTACACTCATTCCTCTTTTACATTTTATATATAGAGATAAGGGAATTCATTGTGCAATGTGTGGTTTTGATTACGAAACAGCGTAGCTATGGGAAGTTATTTTTGTGAGGTGCATTTTTAAAGAAAAAATCACGACACTTTTTAAAATGAAAAACTGGCAGAGATTTGAAGAATGTTAAGCTAGAATGGAGAGTGGAGGTTTTGTCTTCTAATGATTTTGTGAGATCTTTCTTAAGTGAAGATAATTTATTTTTTCATCAAAGTAGCGTCAGTGCTAGGTGCTCACATAAATACTACTGTATTGGTAAGAGTACGGCAGTATTTCTGCTAATATTTATAATCTAAACATATGGTGTCTTAGACTTCTTTCATTTACTTTAAGGGGAGTTTTTAATAATATTTTAAAGATTTCCTTTCCTCTGGCCATCCTGCTGTGGCAACATGAAAGGTTGTGAAGGTGCAGATACTCAGATATCAATATTCTGCAAGTGGCTACTCTCATGAGACTATAAAAATTGTTCCGTTTTTGGGGAGAAGGAACAGTACAAGTGTTGGGTACTGTTCCTTCAAACAACCTTTGGGTGTTCTTCTTTAGACATTACGAACAATGTCAGATTGTGTATTCATGAAGCTTTGTCCTTTCTATTGGACAGTTCATGACTATATGCAATCATGTTCTGGCAACTCCTGCGACGCAGCTGGAACTAATCGTATCGGCTTTGCCATTCCATTAGACCACTCCAGCCACGTGGAGAGGGGGGGGGGTATTGCTGCTTGGGTAACAGCCTAACCTCCAAATCAACCTACCCAGGCCTCGTTCCCTGGAGAGAACAATTTGGATTTCTACTCCAGCCATGATTCCATAGTCTCTTGAGACTGAAGGATGCCAGTGATTATTTTCAGCACCTTTTGGCTGTAAATATCTAATGTACAGTATGTTCCCATTTTTTTCAGAGTTCTGCTACCTATTCAGCTTTGGGAGCCAGAGTGGGGATGTGAACAGATTTTAATTTATTGTTGTTTTGTGAAATTTGATCTTCTCAAACTGTGTTTCATTATTGTTGGTATCTTGCTGTCAAAATAAGAACTTCCCTTGGCTGCCTCTACACGAATTAAACCAATTTTTTCAGAGTTGATTTTGGCTTTTAAGAGCAAGAATCCTGCTTTAGAGACAATTCTATTTATTGTAAAAAAAGGAAAAAAGCTCTCTGTCTTTCTATTGTCTGCAGCTTTTTTAAATGAACAAATAGGATTCTTCCATGTAGAGGAAAATTCTGCTCCTGTATCTCCTGCTTGGTCTTAGAGGAGAACGGGTCTTACTGTAGTTCTTGTTCATACTGAAGTTAAAACATTACTTTTCTGGAACCTGTTCCCAAAAGGAAAGCTTCTAAAAGCTCTGAAATACAGTGGTACCCCACAATACAACGTCTCCGCACAAGGCTAATCCGCAATACAATGGAGAATTTTGAAAAAATCACTCTCAGCAATAAGTTTTTTCAATGGGGACTCTCCGCAATACATTTTGAATAGGGTTTCTCCGCAATATGTTTTTTCCAATGGGAGTCTTCTCACAATGTTTCTAATAGGGTTTCTTTGTGTATATGATACTGTAGTTTAAATCCGTGGAATGTTAGTGCTTCCCCAGAATGCTTTGTGTCTTGGGGGGTACATTGACTCATCAGCCAATGCTGTTCTTTTTGGGTTTGCACGTGGTGAAGACACCTGCTTTTGCTAAGGGTCAGGAACGGATTAATTGAATTTCAGTGCATTCCTATGTGAAACGGCTCTTCGCAAAAAGTTGAATTCGCAATAAGTTGCTGCCCGCAGAATGGATTAAAAACATATTGCGAGGTACCACTGTACTTTCAAATTCATTTAAAACATTTTAAAAGGTAATTCCCCACCAGTGTTTTTATTTTCTGAAGATTCTTTTCAGGGATGGTTATTCCCTAACAAAAATCTTCTGATTTCCATCATATGCCAATTTCTTTTTCTTTACAATTCTTAGCAGAACTTATTAATCTTCTCTTACTGTTCCCTTTTCTTCCTTTGGGCTTATGCCATTAGCTGTAGCATGAGGAAGACAAGCTTCCAATCGTGTACTCAGTCCAGAAGAGGGGAAATACAAAGGAGTGCCTGAGGATTTAGCCTTCCACACGTGGCACCCATTAAAATGCTGCCACAACCTGCCAATGAATACACCCACCAGGATACTAATGCAGGACAGGATAGGAAAATGTATGCGCCCAAACATACCATTGCAGTTCATCCCTTTGCTTCTTGTCAGTTAAAAGGTGACATGAAAATGCAGTTCAGAGAAATTCATATTATGAAGTATTGACACAGATGGTTTGTTGGGATACAGAGCAAAACACAAGAAGCAGAAGAAGCAGAAGCAGAAGAATGCCTTTATTTGCATTTTTGCACTAACATGCAATGCATTTCCATCTTTTTTCAATGCTTTAGCTCCAGAGGACATATTGTAAATATGAAAAATAAAAATTACTGCTGGGATTTTGACTATTGAAATCCTTTTGTTTTGTCTTGTTTGACTGGGAAGGGGGAGTAGAAATATTTTGAATAATAGCACTAAATTAATAGCACTAAACTTTGCTCCTGTCATAAGCCAAGACCAAAAACAAAAAAACAAAAAACCCACAATGACTTTGCAGAAGGGACATTTTGCCACAGACTCCTCTTCAGACCACATGAAGAGGTCAGTTGAAGAGAACATTCTGTCATGTTCTCCAAAGAAATGGATGTGGTTTCAGAGTGTCTGTATCTTGATGTAATAAGCTTTTTAAATGGGTACAACAACATTCAATGAGAGATGATATATCTTGATTCATCCTAAGTCCCAGACTTCACTTCCCCAGCTCATTTGGAAGATGGCCCTCAAGGAATTTTTGAGGCCTTTTCCTGTGAAGCCTTTTCCTGAGAGAGATCACCATCTCTCTCCCTTTGGACATCTTGCCATCTAGTACAGTAAATTCATGCCTACAATTCCAGTAGTCTCCTGAGACCCTGGTGAAAGGCAGTTGTTGGTCACTGCTTGTGCAGTGTTGGATCCTTAGTGTTTTCCTCCATGATGTTGTAACCATGTTTTTGGCATTGGAAGGGAGAAGGACCACAATTATCACTGCCCCAGGGACTTCACAGGGACTCTTCTTAATCTAGCTTTTCCTATGCCACACTTTCTTATTAGGAAATTAGATTACATATGTGAGGAAAACCAATTTAATATACATTTTCCATTTTGTCTAATTTGACCCCATCAACTTATATAGACTTGGGCAACACAAACTGAACTTTCCCATTGACTTTGAACATACTAAAGCAGGGATACCCAAAAGATAGATGTCCAGATGTTTTTGACCTATAGATCCCAGGAGCCCTTGTCAGCACAGTTAATGCTGGAGGCCTGCACAGGTTGTGCTGAAGCAGCCCAGCTAGTGGTGAAGGTTTCTGGGAGTTGTAGGTCAAAAACATATGGAGATCTACCTTTGCGCACCCCTGTACTAAAGCATCCCCTAGGCAGTGATAGCATCTGTCCAGCCTTTACAGAAGCTTGAACATGAAATAGTGTGAAAACCATTGGATGATTTGAACTTTATGACTTTGACTACATCCTTCTAATGAACATCATCAACAAAAAGACCCTTGTCAAGGCCAAAACTAACCATAATTGTTGTTGTTAACACAGAGGGGTGTCGGCTATCATAATCTATTAACACAGAGGGCTTGGCAATACCTAAAGAGCTATAGTATCGCTGTGCAAGACAGATGATTGTGATGTATTTTGTATTAATAAACATGTAGACAATCACCTGCTACACCTCAAACTGAGGCTTGCAGTTGAGAGATCCCACAGACAATATGGAAGCACTTTACTAGTCATGCCTGATCTCCAGATATCAACTACTGCAGTCACTGAACAGAAGTAATAACATGGGATTTAAATAACTGCATGTTACCCTCTGTTCATAAGCTGCTTAAAGCAACCTTGTTCTTACATTGGTAGAAACATTCCATCTAGTCATTATTCAGAATAACAAACTTCACCATCTTACAAGATGGTATGAGCTCACATGTGGTATTTGCTAGTAAGCTGCTAATGCAATTTGTACCCTGATTTGTACCCTAAATCCAAACATACAGCACAAGTCTGTAATGTGTCAATTTATTGCAACATCAACACTATACAAATTATATAGGAGATATAATTTTTAAGAGGGCTATAAGGAATAATTTAATATATTGGATGGAATCATAATGAATGTTTTGTCCAGTCCCAGAAGACTATGTCCATATGAAAAGATTTCAGCTATCCATACTCTAAGAGGTTTAATTTAGGCAATAATTCATTGGCAATAATTCCCAAAACATTGGCAATAACTTCAAAAAAGGAATAATTATTTTTCACTACTTCAACAATATTCCTTAAATGGAGAAACAGAGGCAGAGGTGAATTTCTTCAGTCTCAGAAACAAAATGAGATAATTGGATAAAACTCATGGAAGAGATAAACATGTTGAAAAACAACCAAAAGGCTTGAAACAATTTAACAAGGATTCCACTAAAAGTTCTACTCATGCAAACATTTCAGCCAAGCAAATAGTCTATCAGGTCCACATTCAAAGCAAATCTAGAAACAATCTTAACAAATCTGAACTTAAATCGGAAAGAAACAAACAACTGGGGACTAATGACCTAGCAAGACTATTCAGTTATGGCAAATACGAAATGCAATTTGTGCCTGCAAAAATGAAAAACATAATGCCTAGATGAAATATGTGTAGAACAGATAAAACATCTCAATAGAGCAATATTAAAAGTCTCCTTAATTTCTTTAAGATTTGTTTCAACTCTTCAAATTCTAAAAATATGGAGAAAGATCACAAGTTATTGCTATTTTGCAACCAAAGCCTAAAGCCCCAGGGAGAATCTCACTACAATACTGTACTTTTATAAGATTCTGGAAATAACTATGCCTTGCCATCTAATGCAATATTTCCCAACCTGGAGGTTGCAACCCCCATGGTGGTGCAAAATGTTTTCAATAGGGTTTGGGGTCACCTTATACTGTATGCTTTGCAGCTCTTGTTAAGTAATATCTTCCTTGGCCTTTTGAAGCAGGATATTAAAGTGTGCATGAATATAGGTAAGAAACAGGCTCTCTGGGGGAGAAAGAAGCCTCTACTTTCTCAGAAGAGACTTGCCCTCATTAAAATGCCTTTTAGTGCAAATATGGAGGGGAGGTTACAGGTTATTTGGTTATTAAAAAGGGGGGTGATAACTTGAAAAGGGTTAGGAACCACTGATCCACTGGGAGTAGTAAAACCTCTCCTCATGCCACAATGGGCTGGCTTTGCACCTGGAAAGAACTGTGAAGCAGACGTTCTACGTGTGATGCAACACACAGTACTGGGGATGGCTTTGAATTTAGGAAGATCCTGGCAGCGATCTTTGTTGACCTCTCAGCCATTGTTCCTCGTTAAGTACTAATGTAAAAACTCTATAACCGAGGATTATAAATTAATTGAAACAATATAAACTCATTAAAAATCACATTTTTTTCAAAACTTTCAAGGAGGACGCAGCTGCCACTGGAGTGGATTGTTCTTCCATGATCTCTGGCAGAGAAATAAGCAAGCATCTCAGAAACTTCAGGTTATTTATAAGAGCATCTAATGAAACAATTTTTGCTCCCAATATCTAGGTGTGCCACCGGAAGCACTTCCGAAATACAAAGCAAAAGTTCTCCACAAGGGGCAATTAGCCACTAAAAGCTATTGTGAATTAGGAAGGAACACTTTAGAACTAGTGCCTTGGCCTTCAACCCCTCTGCATGTACATATGTCAGTCCAGTGTGGTACAGCCTATGCAAAACTGGCAGAATAACACTCAGTGAAAGCTGTAAACTAATTGCTGGATTCCTGAAGCCAATCCAAATTGGTAAAACTAACTTCCTAGCAGGCTTTGTATCCATGTTACATATGGAAAGAGGCAGCAGCTGATAGTGAAAGATTCAAAGCCTCTACATCAAAGACACATTCACTCTTCAGTTAACACTCTGCACCTCCCAGATTATAATCAAGGAAAAGGGGGTTATTTTCAGAACATATTTGAATCTGGAAAAAAAGAGTAGAGAATAGAAGGACTATAATGTAGAAAGGGTGGAAAACCATCCAACTCACCTCTTAAAATAGAACCACAGGAAAGTCTAGCCTCTGGTCACACAGAGAACTGTGTTGTTTGAAGGGCACTTAAAAGACAATGGAGTGGATTTGGAAGAACTTAAGGAAATTAGAGTTTTCCACTGACACAATTCTGTATGATTTTGGAGAGGAACAGGCAACTTCTCACCTACGTCTGCTTGCTCCATGTCCCTCAATATGTACTACGGGAGACTAATGGTAGCTGCCCTAAATGCTCTTCATGCCATCCCTTATTGGTCAAAAAGTATTTGAGAGAAGGGAGAAATTAACTGTACTGTGGTGATTAGATCATAAATGAAGAAACATTTCAAATAGACTCTCACTTCCTATTCCTACAATTTGACTCTTTTGGGGAGTGGGAGAGAGCAATCAGAAAAGGAGATTATATACTTCTGAATCAAAGATAGAGAATGAACCCCCAGGGCATCCCCATTGTCCAAATGATAATATTTATTTAGATAGGTACATTTCTGGATACACCCAAGATCTCTGAATCAAGACAATCTAATAAAACGTATATACGTGTGCATATGCGTCCTTTTTTTCAAATGAAATGGCAAAGAATGATGCTTGGGAAACTGCATGGGAAGTTTTACAAGTACAATCATATAAGATTATCTTAATGGACGTTTATAGCAGCATAGCAGCGCAGATAGCATGCCAAAACCATTAGCCCAAAAAAAGCATATGCATACATGAACTTCCTTATCTTCTGCTGTACAACAGCCCAGTTATAGTCAAAGTGAATCCATATGCCTCACTAGCACAGACATACTGGCTTCAGACTCGCCGTGTTACTACAGCAGTGCCATAACTTCCCCAGATTATTGCAGATGAACCCAAGAGCAAGAGTATTGATTACAAAGAGCTCCGTTTTACAAGGTACTTGCAGTTTTCCATCTGGAAAATATTCATGGCATTATACACCCAGAAAAAAATTATATTGAGGCTCTGCCTTAATAAATTATATATTTCTAGATTTAATTGCTTTGTCTGGAGCAAATTTATCCACACTGATGAGAACCTGGAGGCACTCCCACCACCACCCAAAAATAAAATTGGAAGACTAAGTTACTCATTCATCCATAAAATGAGTAATTTTATGGACAGAGGCTGAAATTTAGTAATGTAAAGTTACTCTGTGTAAGTCTGATGAGGTCATCAGTTTCCCCTGCCCCACCCACCCAACATTTCGACTCTCCCTTAGGAATTTTTTCATCTTTGGGGAGCCTTTGGGGACAGCAGGAAAAGAGTGGGAAGTGTGAAATGTCTGGAAGTCAACACCACTGGTCATGGTGAGACATCCAGTTCCAATTTTTGGACATTTAAGACTTCCCTCTATCCCGTTGTCCCCAAAGGCTTCCACAGGACCAAATAGAATCTAGAAAACTTGCAAGAGGAGTGGGAAAACTGACAAAACACGGTAGCAGCTGATGACAACATCCGACTTACATGGTGTAAATTTACATCACTGCCATTTCAGCAAGTGTGATAAGAATCTGTCACTTTCAGATAAGCCTAGGAAGTACCTTACAGATAGAAAGACAAAAACAAAACAAAAAGATGAAATGTTGTAATACCTTAAAGACTAACTGGTAAGGATGTTGCCAAGTCTTTGGGGCTGAGTCCCCAGTCCAAGTTTTGGTACCAAGTCCTGAGACCCAAATCTAAATCTCTACTAAAAACAAAGTTTATCTCCAGGGGAAAAAGGAGTAGGTGAGTCCCAAGTCATGTATCGAATTAAATACATTGAACAAAAGACCCAAGCTGAGTCCAAGAAAAGTCCAACTTGACAGTGAGTTCAGGTTTCCATCCTTCCTTAGTCAGGTTTCCATCCTTCCTTATTGCTCTTTTAATGTGAGCTTTTTTGGACAAATTCCCTTTCTCAAACAGTGAATTTTTGGTTTATAGTTTACCATCGTTTTTCTTTTGTTTTTGCCTGGTATGCTAGCA
>JAIOUR011466696.1:0-19011 GCA_020711275.1 Calotes versicolor
AAAGACCAGGGGCTTCAGCCCAATGAGCGTGGTCTAAGCAACAGTGGGTGTGGTCTTAAAGGGGTGTGCATATCCATATGCATATCCATAATTTTAAAACTTTGATGTTATGTCACCAGAGATTTTGCACCAGGGAAGTGGCCCAGCAAAGCCCCACTCTCCTTACCCTCTGGCACCAGGGGCTATTTGAATTTCATTGGGGGCTTTACCGCTTAGACACCCCCCCCAAGCAATGCCCCTGTGTGGCAGTCTAAGAAATCTGAAGCAACTGATTACTAAAACAGAAGTAATTCAGAATTTGTTACTGCAGACAATGCAGCCATCTCTGCATTTGCATTAAATAGCTTCTTGGTCAAAGAGAGAAAAGCAGTGTGGTGTCAAAGAAGCCCCCAACGCCTTCCATGGTCACAGATGAAAATGCATTCTCTTGACACCCACACGTATTTTCCCAACCAGCCCCAATCCCATTAAACCTCGGAACAAAGCTGACGGCCGCCCTCCTGCCTGGCTCTCCCACCTCCATGTGGTCAGGGCTCTGCTGAACGGCAGCCTCAAAGAACAAGACGGCGTTGGGGAGATCTCCCTCCTCCAGGCATTTCAGCCCCTCTTCAAAGGCACGGGGATGGTCCCGCACAGGGTTCTCCTCCTCGAACTGGTATCCCTGCAGGGCAAAGATTAAGAAGTAAAGCGACTGCTGTAGTCCTTGCTGGTGCAGAGGCCCCTGGGAGAGGCCCTGTCCCTCCCCAAGCCCAGCCTTTGTTATTTTTGTCCCAAGGGCAGGCCATTTGGGACAGCCACCTATTTCGCCACCCATCTGTCTTTCTCCCAGCAAGCTCTGGGTGACTCACCTCTTACTGGCTGTCAGGCAGTACCAGGGTTTGGAATGCACAGAAGGCTGCAGACTAGTGGTAGGGGAGGCTGAGGTGATCAGGCAAAAGGAAGGGAGCAGTTCTGCTACAGCAGGCATGTGCAAAGTCCAGCTCGGGGGCCAAATATGGCCCATTTTCAAATTGTGAGTGGCCCCCCTGACTCTTCTCCCCACCATCTCAGCCTGTCACTTATCCCAATGAGAATGGGGTTTATTTTCCCCTCAGAAAAAAAGGAAGGCAGGTGAGGGGAGAGGGGTGCATGTATGTATGTGCGGACACCCCCCCCCCCTCCCAGTACTGGGCGCTTTCCTCTCTGAAAAGAAACATCACACATTTTCACTTCACCAAATCTGGCCCTCCTTGCAAAAGGTTTGGACACTCCTGTGCTACAGCCTCTCGTTTTTAAGGAAAGGCCCACCACCATCATCTTAACACAGGCCAAAGCTCAGCTCTGCTGAAAGCACAACAACCCCTAGTGGGCAGGCACAGAAAGCTCACCCGCCTCTTCTCTTGCCTGCTGCTTTCTCCAGCCCCGAAAGCAGCCGAGGGTTCAGTCAAGTCTGGCACTAAAGCAGGGATGGCGAACCTTTTTGAGCCCGAGGGCCCAAGCAGCAACGCAAAACCAACTTATTTATTTCAAAGCGCCAATACTGCTGTTAAACCTGAGTACTGAAATTTTAATTGAGGAAAAAAACAAGTCATATAGTTGTCTGAACTAATTAACATATTTTGCCTTAAAAGGAAAATGATAGTATTTATTTAAAAAAAAAAGAACACAACTGTAAATGAAAAATAATTCTAGTAATACATTGCACACCTAGTCTGAACCCAGGCAATACGGCGGTCTTAAATAATAATGTGCATGTATTTTTGGATAACAGATACAGTATTCAACTTGTAATATTAATATACCAGCCAACAAGCCATCATTTAAATATATCCCGTTAGGTTTTGATTAATTCACATGATTAATCTATTAATCTATTCATTCACATTTATCTATTTATTCATTCATAAAACAGCTTTATCTATTCATTCATATTTCATTAGTTTCAATTCTAGGTCTCGCGTGCCCACAGAGAAGGCTCGGTGTGCCACTTTGGGCATCTGTGCCATAGGTTCGCCATCACTGCATTAAGGACTGCAAAGCTGTACTGGATCCTGGTCCCTTCAGCAACCAGGCACATACACACACACCTCACCTTTTCACTCCCTGATTAGACGGCAAGGGTGGCAGGAAATGCTAGTCAAGGATGCACCTGTGCTGAAATTCAAAGCACAGCAAACATCTGGATTTAACTGGATCCTTTGGCTGCTAACTAGTTCCTTCTCGCAGGTTCCAACAAGGAGGCCAAGGCAGGGAAGAGAGGTTGACCAAACCGTGTTCGTGGGAGCAGCGATGATGAGAAAAGGGGGCAAAAGCACACACGGGGTCAGGCCATGGGGAGAAGGGGCAGAAATACTCCACCCAAAGATGCACGACTAAAAGGAAATTTGCGGATGGGGGAGCAAATGGGGACGTAGCAGCAGCAGTGAAGCCAAAGCCCCGGGGGCTGCCAACTTGCTCCATCCATACCTTGTCGTAGCTGGAGCTGGCAAGGTCCTCATAGTCCGACAGCCAAGGGTGGGCCTCCGCATCCCGCTTGGCCATTTCTTCCCACTCAGCCTGCAGCTTGTCCCAGAAATCCACATCTGACTAACGGAAGGGAGAAAAGGAATCTTAAAAGGGCTCCTTCTGGTTTCCTGTTATCAAATGCCGTGCCCTTCTGAAGGGGGCCTCCCCTCTCCCTCCCCAAGAGTGCATTACCTCCACGGCAGTCTTGGCTTGCTCAAACTCTGGATCCAAGTCCAACATGTCTCTGGAGTGGGCAAACTGATCTACCCAGGCCTCAGATGTATTCTAGGAAGAGAATATAGCAGGAAGAGACTTTCCCCCCTGTTAAGAACAGTCACATTGTACAGGATCCTATTTCTGAGCAGGAAACGTGGAGAGAGGCACATCAGGGCAACCAAAACAGGATAACAATGGGAATTCTGGCTATTCTTTGCTCCAGGCCGACATGATACTCTACTCCAGTTGCACTTTCTGGCTTCTGTGTCCTACATCAGCTTTGAAAGGCTACATAGATGTGTCCTGCATCAACATTGGCCAACAATGTGCCCTACATGAATACTACTGGCTGCACAGAGCAAGGCTTCAAGGCAACCTACACCCCCTGAGCAGCAAGGAGTCCTACCTGCTGCTGCATAAACTCAGTTGCCCATTGCTCTGCCTGATCCTGGTCCCTGGGGATAATGGTCACCCGATTTGCCTCGATGGACACCCTCCCATCTCCAATCTGGCGGACAAACTTTAGGAACTGTATGAAGAGAGGAGACATAGGTAGAGAGCATCACTGTTTAGCCCTGACACTTTCATAACCGGTTTGTACCTTGACTGGCTTGCCCCCACCCCCACTTAACAGACACAACTGGAAATGAGAACAGACGAAACACAATCAACTTCAAAGGGTCACACGGTGGACATTAAGACAACTGCACGTGATAAGCAACACACTTCCTTGGAAGACAATTCCAAGAAGAATGTGAAGGTGGGAGACCAAAGCCCAGTTTCCACCTCAGGGCCATGCCGCTAGTCTACACAATCCCATTTTCCCCTGGGTTGGAAATAACTAAAAAAAGGAACGGGAGCAGATCTGACCTGGTTGTCCTGAATTCTGAACTCAACATATGAGGGCAACAGAGAAGCTGGCAGAGATAGCCAGAATCCCAAGACATCTGCAGAAAATTTACATAACTTGCTGCAGCTAATTGTGATCTACTGACAAATCTATGGGGTGCCTCTGAGTTGTGCAATCAGGTGCATGCCCAGGTACACACCGACTAGGCCGCAGCACATCATCAACTAGTCACAGCAAGTTACACAAACGTTATGAGAATGCTATACTGGCCTATATGGGTGAGTAGGTAGACAAATAATGTGGAAATGGCTCTGGGATTGGGGCCGCCTGGTTCACGTTATTTTCTGCTGACCACGTGACATACAAGACAGTGTAAATCAGCCTGGAATTCTCCCCCTCTCCCCAACGGTGGTTTTAAACTTTGCTGCTGGAAATTCAATTTTTTTGAGTCAAATGCATGCTTGGTGGTGTGACCATGGAGCCAATGTGAAAGGCCTTGTAGCTGTTCTATTTAAAGCCGCTCCACCCAGCTATTGCATCAGTGGGAGAGGCAAGGCCCCAGGGTCACTGGCTGCTGTCTGAAACCTCTCCTCCCCACCCCTCGGGTCTGGTATCTTTCCCCTTCATGTTCCAATTATTTTTCGTTCCTTTAAGGTCTGCTGCCCTACCACTAGGGTAGCTAGATAAGTCAAGGAAGAAAAAGTCAGGACCAGTGGCGTAGCGAGGGTATTTGGCGCCCAGGGAGAAATGCCCAAATTTGCGCCCCCTCAAGGGGCGCCACTCCCCCCCCAAAAAATTGACTTCAGCTTCCCAGCAGGGCAAGACAGGGCAAACGGGGCAGCTGTGGTAATGGGCGGAGGAAGAAGGTGCCTCTCCCCCAGACAGAACACAGGCTCACCTCCCCTTTGGCGCCCCCTCCCCTACTGGCGCCCAGGGCAAACGCCCCGGCTGCCCCCTCCCCTTGCTAGGACCTGACAGAGAGACAGAGAAGGCAGGAAGCTATCCTTTAAAAGGAAAGAAAATATTTTTATATTAATAAAAATATTTTTTTAAGGAAAGAGACAGAAAGTAAAGAAATGGAACAGGAAGGAAAAAGTGAAACAAGCAGACCAAGGCATCGTGTGTGAGAAGGAGAGGGTTCAACTTTTAACAACCTGAAAAGAAGACTGAGCGCCAATTCCTTACTCCACCCACATCCTTGCTGGCTCCCTGTAGGGTCAACTGAAGCAAATCAGCCCAGGGAAACCCAACAGCCAAGGTTTAACTTCACAAGGGGTCTACTTGAACTTTTCCATTGTGCACATTTTTATTTACCAGTGTGCAAGGTTTTTAAAAAAAATCTTTCTTCGAACAATTGTGAAGAAAGGTCAAGAGGCTGTCCCAATATAAAGAAAAGACAGCAGGTGTTGATAATGCCCCCACCGCACTGGCAAACGGGGCCGCCACAGAGGCAGCATTGGAATTTGAAAACCTATGGCTGGATGAGGAGATCCCAGGTTAGCACATTTGGATCCCACAATTGCCTCCACAATGGATCCTGGGCTTATGAAGATTTAATTATCTCAACGACCACTGAAGAGACTGGACCAAAACTACATAGTGGAGCTCACAAGGTGCTCAAGGACTTCACTAGATCAAGACAAGGCCTCTAATCCATTACAGTCTTATTCCGCTGCTCCAAATCTTTGGCAATTAAGCATGCAAGCAAGCAGAAGCACTGCCCCCCAACCAATCATTTCCATCACTCCCGGTACAGGAATGATGATGCACCTGAAAGGGAAAGCCTCCTGTATCCATGGGGGATTCCCACAGGAGTGACAATCCAGAGGCTATCCCAGACAAATCATCCATGCAGAAGAGGACAATGGACCCAGCGCTTGAAGGGAGGGGGCTTAGGATGACTCTCCCAGCTCCATGTGTTGCACTGAATAGGCTTCCAGGATGCTGGATATCAGACATTCTGGCACCCACCTTCTTGATCAATGATCAGAAATACTGTACCACCATCCCCTCTATGAGTAGCCGATATGCACCTAGTTTACATTGATTCCTCAACTAGCCTAGTCAAAGGAGGCCAGGGAGCTGGATCTGTCCATCAGTAACCCGCTTCTCTGAGTACTGTTATTGCCCCCCCTTCTCACAAGGCCAGGACTCCCATGATTTCTTCACGTCCTTTCTATCTCATATGAGCGACACCATTGTATGTAAGAAAGCACACTTTCACACTGAAAAAATGATCTTGAAAACTCCTATTTTGTCTGAAGACACTGGTGAATTTTTGAAATACTTCCCTCTATTAAAAGCAACATGAGAAGGTCATCACATAAGTAGTAGCCTCATTCAAGCAACAATAGATAGCCCACGGGGCCTGGCTGACCACCAAGAGGCAGGAAAAGAGAAGCCAAAAGAACAAAATGACTACACACGCAAGTGTTCGCTCTCTCTCCACCTGCTTGTTCAACAAATATGCCAACTTTCCCATGGAGAAAATTCCAGACATCCTTTTACCTCAGAGTCGTTCAGCTTGGGGTCATCAACTTTTGAGAGGAATTCATTGGCAGTCTTCTTGAGATCATCTTCAGGCTGGTATTCCTCATACCTATGATCAGAATGAACAAATGTGGTTCAAATTCAAGGTAAATTGATGCTACGTTTCAAGGCAGTGAAAACCATAGCTTGACATATCACAAGACATCCATTCACTTATTTGATTTACTAGTGAAAGTAGCCGGCTTCACTGAGGACCAGCTCTCAATGTGATAGGCTAAACATTTTGAACAAAACCAATCAGCTGTATGAATTTCATGTGCTGTGTTCACCTTCGGTGGGTATATTCATGTCCTGTGGGACAACTCCCTCCCAGGCCATCTTTTCTGGCATGGTGGGCCACTACCATCCTCAGAGAGATTTACTCACTCCATGCCCACAAATGGAAACTGGCCCACGCAGGAGCAAGGTCAGCCCTCTAATTCTATCCCTTGGACGACTGTCAATGGCTTCAATATATTTTAACTGTAAACTTCCTAGACTTTGATTGGTTAAACATACCACTTCAATGCTAAAGATTGGTTCATTGGGGATTTTTGGACTACAACTCCCAGCATATCTCTGTCAGGTGGCTGGGACAGTCTGGAAGTTCAAGTCCAGTAAGCTAAACTTTGCCACTTATGTATGACCCATGATTTGTGAAAATGCCACAAGAGGTCTTGTGAACTCAAACCATTAGCAATGGGAACCAGAGCAGCAAATCAAGATTGTTCCAAACCTTGATGTGAAAGAGAATCCAACTGCAGGATGAGCATCTCTGCCTCTCTCCTTCTCCCATGTGCTACACTCACTGTCCCTCATTTAGTACTAGAGTGGGAGTACATCTGCTGTAAAATCCATTGACTCAGCTGGACAGACGTCATATAATTTAGGTAAGGAACATATAATTAGAACCCACAGCTGGTAGGTGGAGATGTAGTGTATTCAGTGTCCTAGGACCAAATTGGACGGAATAGGAATAGCCTCCACACTTGTATTTTCTTTAGTAAAGAGCTGGCAAGGTGGGGGCAATATAGACTAGGAGTATGATGTGAAGGAAGGAAGAGCTTTTACTCCTCCCCCTCACTGTGGGTTCCAGTCCAGACTCCAAAGCTATTTAGTAACTTAACACAATACCTACGTTGTGCTCTTCTTAGGCTCTCATGACGGTACCAAGCCTTTCCTACCAGAATAATAGGAAAGGCCTGTACAGTTGTTCTTTGCCTCACAGACCAGATTTTACTGGAGATCAAGCCCATTTTACTAGAGAAACTATGAGGAGACTAAATATGGCTGCCACCCATCCAGCCACCCTTCTTCTATGTTCAGCCTCAGAAACAGTGGACACGTACACTTCACGAGGGAAAGTAAAATGAATTAAGGAATTAACCTCTACAAACATCTACCTCAAAATTTGTCATGAATTTCTGATCACTTGAAAGTGATCAGAAAGTGCTTTTCTGATCACTTCAGAAAGAAGGGACTTGCAAGTTTTGCAGGCCCAGTACTTCCAAGAAAGGGATCTGCATTCTGCCAGTTCTGATTCTGAACAAGCGTCACAGTGAGAAGACTCTTTCGAACTGAGATCTCATCTATCTCTCATGTGCAGGAAGTACTCACCATTTGTCAGCCAGTGCTTGGTCTTCTGATTCTCCCAGCCACAGCTTCTCCTCCGACTGCTCCAAATATTCTTCTGCCCACTTGGCGGGAGACACAGACAAGGGGTCTTTGCAAATAAAGAGAGAGATGGAGACAGAAGCTAGTTTGAGAGAGAATTTGAGAGCCAGTGTGATTCCTCCTTCCTGATGCTTGGAAGGTGAGCCATTGAACACAATTGAGAAAACACTGATGTTTACTGAGGACCAACATAACACAGGAATCTCATCTACTCTACACCATGTCAGACTACTGGCCTCTATAGTCATTACTGTATGAGGGAGGGGAGCAAAGCCCCCCAGGAGTGCTCTTCCCACATGCTGCCCTACTACCTTGTGCTCTCTAGACAAGGTAGCCAAGGATTCCTGGGGTTTTCACCAAGCAAGTATTTGCTTACTGAGTTGAGACCCTCAAATTTGAAAATGTCACACAACAAGGTGATGAAATTATAAATGATAAACTCTGTATAGGCAGACACATATTTCTGTGCCCCTGGTGAAATTCCAGCTGGAGAAAAACCACAGCCTGATGGCAATCATTCAGCAGGTCTCTTCCTGAGCACAAGCTCAGCCAGTGAAAAACTGAGTGCATTAACATAAGCTGTAGGTGGTGGGGGAAATGCATATGAGATGCCCTTTGTATGATCATGCACATAAACAGGATCCTGGCCATTAAACTAAACGGGACTTGTAATAGTTTTACTTGGACCAGAGCTGGCGGATGTGACAGCTAAGATAGAATACTAAAAATGACAGTGCCTTTAACTGACCTCCCAATTTAAAATATTGCTTCCCTCCAGACACTAAGGGGAGGTGGTGAGATAACAGCAAAAGAGATTCCCTAAAGCAGAGGTACCCAAAGGTAGATCTCCAGGTGTTTTTGGCCTACAACTCCCAAGAGCCCTTGCCAGCACAGGTAGTGCTGAAGACAAGCACAGGTAGTGCTGAATGCTTTTCTGCCAAAAAAAAAAAAAAAAAAAAAAAAACCTAGCTGGAGATCTACCTTTGGGGAACCCGACCTAAAGGAGCTGGAATGTCAGAAAGGAGAAATTCAGGGGAGCAAAGCGGAAAAGACAGAGGGAGGAGGAGGTCCCAACAGCAATTCTAACCCAACTTGCACCAGCCATGGTAAAAAAGGCAAAGCTCTTCTTTGAAGTTACTGAATAAGGACAAAAGGAAAGTAGCTCAACCTGCACCCACAACAGATGTAGGTTACCCAGGAGGGGAAGCAACGAGGATACAGACAAAATGTCAAGCAATATGAATGGCTTAGAAATTGACAAACCCCCAGTGGATCTTTAAAAGGAACAGCATGAGTGTAGTTACACATTTCAAGCAATCACTTAGAGGATCTACACAGGCCATCTGAGGATAATCCTTCATGCATTTGATGGCATCATATCTGGTTTATGAAAACCTGTACCATAATAAATGCCATCTTTATGCCATTACAAGACATAATTGTTGATGCTGCGACAGCGTAACACAACTGTGTTCCCCCCCCCAAAAAAGTCTGAAGGCTATCATTATTAAAAGTGAGTGAGAATAAGCAAGGTTATTTGATTATTATTGTTGTTGTTGTTGTTGTTGTTGTTGTATATTGCATTACTACTATTTCTGTTGTAAACCGCCCAAATATAAACAAACAAACAGTCAGAACAAGTGGACCTAAAGTAGTCTTATTAGACTAATTGAAGCAAAAAAATCTTCGGTGCATTAAAAAGCAGCATGTTGTTAATCATTAATTTCATCATTATTATTGTTGTTGTCTTCTTTTATTGCCAAGAAACAAGAAAGGGAGATGGTGCTAAAATGACTTGTTTGACTTTAAAGACTCTGTACCCTAACTGTGAGGGGTGCGCTTTGCCCAACTTCAGGCTACCAAATGCCTTGAGCCAGTCTTCTAAACACAAAATCTGCAAAGGCCAGAGAACAAAGTACCATTCGTGTAAGAAAGCTTCATTACTACAGCGCCTCTGCTTTTTTCCTCAGACACTGGCCTACTTTACCAGACGGAAGGTGCAGACTGAAAAGGCAGCGAGTATAGTAAAAGCAAAGCAATGTGTTCTTCTTATATACCGCCCTATAGCACTTCAAGCATTCTCTGGGCAGTTTAGAATTTAATTAGGCAAGGCTACACACTGCTCCCCCCACCCACCCCGCAAGCTGGGTACTCACTTTACCGACCTCGGGAGGATGGAAAGCTGAGTCAGCTTTGAGCCGTCTAGCCTGGGAATTGAAACCCAGGTCATGAGCACAATTCTTGTTGCAGTTTAGCATTTAACCCAGTGCTTCTCAATCTTGGCCCTCCAGATGTCCTTGGACTAAAACTCCCAGAAGCCTTCATCACTAGCTGTTTTGCCAAGGGCTTCTGGGCGTTGCAGTCCAAGAACACCTGGAGGGCCAAGTTTGAGAACCACCAAAGGTTCCTCATGGGGTAGTGGTTAAAAACTATAAAAACCCACAGGAAGCTACACAGAAAGAGAAACCTGGTCGACAAGTAAGGAAGCAAGATGTTAAAGAAAGAGCTCCAGCACACACAAAAAATGCCCAGCGCCTCAAAGCATCAGCCTCACCTGTAACTTCAGCAATGAATTCTTGGGACCAGTCAGCCTCATTGTAATCTGTGGCAACATCCGCTGTCGTGTCAGCAGCATCAATGAACTCTTGTGTCCAGTTCTCAGACAAAGCCAGAGCAGCCACCCCAGGAGCTGATGGACATCAGACGAGAAGAAGTCAAAGTGTGAATGCGAGCCCTGGCACCACTCCACCCACGATGGGGGAAAAGACACAGTGGCAAAGGGCAGAATCCACTCTTCTCTAATCAACTCAGCTACACACTCCTGTCTAACAAGGCCAACTCCACAACTGGGGCCACTGTCGCATTTTCTGACCTCTTCCTGCTGTCTCGTGGCCCTTACCTCGCTGGGGGGCCTGCCGGAAACTGGACTGCTCTATCTCTTGCATTTCTGCCAGCAGATCATCCATCTTGAACGTCTGTGGGGCTCGGGACAGCAAGGGGCCATTCTGCTCTTGAAGGAACTCAGCCACCAGCTAGAAGGAGCACACATGTGAGGAACAACAGTAGGGGGGTGGAAACCACACAGAAGCCAAAATCCTGTTGCACAGCTCTGAAATTGAAGACTTTCTCCCCATCCCTACCCTGTACCAAAGGTTTCCTTGAGGCCAAGAAGATCCCTGGAGATCATCAGAACCTCAGTTGGCCACAGGGAGGCAGGGCATAAAAAGTTTTACATTCAATTAACATAATGATTAAGATCACCAGATGAGCACACTATCATTTGCAGAGTTGTGCTAACTGGATTTCAGCCAGAATCTGGTAGCACTTTCAAGAGCAAACACGTTTCATTACAGCATTCTTTTCTAGGACTAAGCAAGCGGCGAACCATGTAAGCTTTTATGCCACAATCAAATTAGTAACCTCTAAAACACTACAAGACTTTCTAGGATTGATTTAAAAAACAATGCCTATTCTCCCTGGAAAGGAAAACATAGGTAAGGGAGGAAAACATTAAAAGTCTTACTTCATCTTCAGAGGCTCTTCCGAGAGGCTTGGACACCTGTGAAACAACAAACTGGATTAGCAAGTGCTACACCCTGCAGCCATCAAGGACAACCTGGTTGAGATATGGCATCGTTTGCCTTTTCACTTTCCCACTTTGCTTTACCTCCCCTATGATGACTTTTGCATCTCTATCTCAATCAGAAGACACGAGCACAGCCAATTACATTTCCTTACCTTCGTCTCCCAAAGGGGTAACAGGCCCCCTGCTTTCCAACTGGGGAACAGATAAGAACTGCTTTGACTATATTTGCTTGATATCGTAAGAAAACTATAATAGAGGTATACTGAAATCAGAATGCTCATATCACTCATTCTAAACAGCACCTGGTTTCCTAAATCATCAATGCCCAATTTCTCTAACCTGTGTTCCCCAGACACCACAGACATCCCACTCAGCATGCAAGCTCATCCAGCACCTTCATAAATGGGAGGTTGGCAAGCATACTTGGCCTGAACAAATTACCAGCTCTGAAAAGGACCACATCACGGCGTTTCAGAGTAGTGTGAACAGGTATACTTTATGGGTATAAATGCCCATTCCCTGGGGATGCATGGTCACTGCTATGCCTGAGGGTCTCAACCTTCCTCTGAAACACTGAGTGCTTCCAATATGCTGTGCAACTGCAGAATGATACTCTCTCTCCAACCTGCCCAACAAAGGAGAAGCTTGTTTTAGTGCAGAACTGCTAATGCACAGGCAAGGGCCAAAATGTGCTGTGGCTAAGATACTTTGCTTTTATGTAGTTTTCATTTCAAATGTTTTAATCCTGTCTTTCTTCCTTGAAAAAGCAATGACTTCCCTCTCTCCTTCTTGGGGAGATGATGATGCCCCACCTTGCTCTACCCAGCAAAATATAGACATGTTTCAGTATTGCATTTCTGCGATACAAATAATACTCTCAAAGCACTATAGTCCTCAGACTAGTTCCCCCAGATGTCCTTGGACTAAAACTCCCAGAAGCCTTCACCACTAGATGTGCTAGCAAGGGATTCTGGGAGCTGCAGTACAAGAACACCTGGAAGGCCGAGTTTGAGGATCACTGCACTATAGGAACACTCCCATCCTCTACAGCAGGGAGTGTGCCGTGAGATATTGTCTGGTGTACCGTGGGAAAAATTCCAATTTCATCCATAATATGTGGCTTCAGCTCACAAATAGACCAATCATTAGATTCTATGAAATAATAAAGTAATTATAAAATAATTTCTTTGTGTTTATTTGATTCCTACTCAAGAGAATTACTTTATATACAGTGGTACCTTGACTTACAACCGGCTCGACTTACAACCAGCAATGGTTGCAAAAATTTTCCTTGACTTACAACCACGATTTCGACATAAAACCCAAAAAAGGCACAAAGGCACTGTTTTCACTTTTTCCCCTTCAGCTAACTGTTGGTCAGCAAAGAGGCTGCTTCTCTGTGGCACCTTCACCCCCATGGTTAGTTTTGGAGAGACTCACTGTCTAGTATTTTAGGTTTTAAAAATATATCTTCCCCTGCCAAAAGCAGATGCATGAAACTGCTTTTGCATTAGTTCCCATGGGTTCCAGCTCGACTTAAGACCATAGTACGAATTAAGTTCATAAGTAGAGGCACCATTATATTTCTCATAGGAAAGCGTTGAAATCTAAAAACCACTTGTGCCAATTAACAGCATTTCAATGCATTCCAATGGGAATATTGTTTCAACTTAAGACCAACTCAAGTTAAGACCATTCCGTATGTACCAATTGTGGTCGTAACTAGAGGTACCACTGTATAGTCAATATAGGCACAGAGTTAAATTTTTAAAACATTTTCTAATGGTGGTGTGCTTCGTGATTTTTTTCATGAAAAAAAAAGTGTGCCTTTGCACAAAAAGGTTGAAAAACACTGCTCTACAGCTGCAAATCTAGCATGGGAGAGATGACTGTCAATTGTCGCAGACAGTGCTTTCCAAGTACACCACCACATTAGACATGTTATCCTGGCATGCCTGCCTATAAATCAGGCTTCCACAAACATAAGAGGCTTAAACAGAAAGAGAGGTCAAGCTAAATAACAGTAACTAAACCTCTAGTTTTCCAGAGGAGGGTGACTCGGGGAAGAATGTTTTTACAGAAAAATTACACATCAGAACCCATCAGAAAAACAAAGAGCAAGCAAACCACTCCATAAAAGCTTCTACAGTGCTTTTGGCTACAAGAAATGTGTGTCAAGGATACAAGTATGTTCCTGAACCATAATGATAAGTGTACTGCGCAGCCTCATCTTTTTACAGATCTAAATGGTGGATTCTTCCACCTGCAGTTCTTCTATCGTTTCCCACTCCATTTTCCTATTTTCTTTCTTGGGGTGTTGTGTGCCGGAAATATGGAATAGCTGCTAAATCTGTCTTGCTAATGTTAGCAGCAGGAGTCCTCTGTCAGGACACTCACTAAATTTCAGAAATTATAACAAGGCAGCAGCAGCATCCTTATGTGGTCCCACTTCCCAGCTCAAGAGCATACTTGTAATGCCATGTACCAAATAGTATTTGAATAAAAAACACTGCAGCTCCCTCTCCTAACCTCTCTGACTGTTCTTAGCACTGATATTGTATTTTAGTGATGTTATGCTACCTCTGACTTTGTGTATTCTCTGTCTGTTCTTAGCACTGATACTATATTTTAATGATGTTGTGTTGCCTCTTCTCACTCATTATTATTATCTTTGAATGTTGCCTTAATTGTTTCTTCATAACTGTTATGTATACCGTATACTGAAGCTGCCTTGGGTGCTTCCCAAGGAGAAAGGCGGGTTAAAAAAATGTTAAATAAAAACATAAAACAAAATAACCACTGCATTGTAACATCTCTAAACACCACCACACAATACCACTTTTCTTCTAATGAGTGTGGAAATTCCTCAGCCAAAATACATGACAATTAGTATCAGCCATGCCCTTAAAAGAGGGCAAGACACTATCTCAAGCGCACGTGCCCCCACACGCAGCCCTCCCAGTGTTTCCAGGGTGCTCTTCTCCACCCCCCACCCCTGCCAAGACAGAAGACCCTCCCTGCCCTGTTCTACTTACCACCTCAGCCCCCGGTGCTGTGGGAGGCCAGGTCCCAGGACCGTGGAGCCCTTCTTGCTGCAGGGCCTTGTCCTGAGTGAAGTGGCTGGCCAGCTTCATCAGAGGATTGGAGCCCCCGCATTCCGGCTCCACCAGCTCCCTCATGGCCATGGCAGGCAGGAGGAGGACACGGCGCCCACGCGACCACCACCACCGTCACCTACCCAGAGGAGGAAGAGAACAGGGACAAGGTATGTAGGATAGATAGGTAGGGTATCTCTCAATGACAGGTAGGATATCTCTCAATGCCATTAGCAGGGAATCATAAGCAGGTGAAGACCTGCTTGGGAATACCCGGAAGCAGATGGTGAGCCACTGTGTGGGACAGAATGCTGGGCTCGATGGGCTGTGGCCTGTTCCAGCAAGGCTGTTCTTATGTTCTTATGGATAGTCATGGAGGAGGAACTGCCTGCCCATCTATGGGGTAACCTGAGATGGAGTGGCCAAGCGACAGGGCTGATTTCTCAACAGTAGGGAGAGAAACTGGGATCGTATGCTGAACTTATTGTCACACTGATTAACTCAGCATTAGCCCCCTGCTCAACAAACCAACCAGACCCAAGGGCACCCAGAGTCCTTTAAGAGTAGCATGCTGGGGTTGGGGTTCCAACTCAACACGAGGCTGGCACCTGGGCAGTTGTAAGCCTGTAACCAGTTGATCCCCCTCCCCGGAAGGAACGTGTGAATGCAGCCAACCCAAACGCCGCCCCAGGTGCACGAGAGCGGGCCTGCCCACGCCTCCCGAGCTAGCCCACGGCCAGTAGGAGCAAAAACCCAGTGTCGGTTCGCGGCCCCCTAGGGGACCTAGTTCTATATACAGGGGAGGAGGGGGTCCTGGCGCCTCCGCAGGAAGCCCCGTGCAACCCTCCGCATGCATCTAAGCAGGGGTGTAGGGGGGGAACTCCCCCTTAGCCCGCACCACGGCCCCCGGCTGAGTGCACCCCAGGTAGCCCCCCATGCCCGCCCGCTAGCCAGCCCCGGGACGGAACGCACCACCCCCACCTTACCAGGCTTGCAAGGCCTCCCTCGCGCGGCCTCTCTCCAGCGACGCTCCCTCGGTGGGCGGGGGGGGTCGCTCTGCTCCCCGTAAAGGTGCGCCTTCTAGGTGGGGTCCAGGTGCGCCTTCTAGGTGGGGGCGCCGCCGCCCACTCTTCGCCCCTCCTGCGCCCCACGCAGTAGCGCCTACCCGCACGCAGCGCCGCCGCGCGCCGGCCTGCCTCGCTCGGGCGACATTCGCAAAGTGGCAGGGGGCGGGGCCAGCCGTTAAAGGGCCAGGCGCCCAGAAAAGCCGGGGCGCAAGATTCGGCGAGGGAGGAAATCTGCCACTCCGGGGGGGGGGGGCTGCCCGTCCCGCCCCTCCCGCGGCAGCCAGAACCAAACGGGTCTCTTCAGCAATGGCCGCTAACCAGGCGTCAGGGTTGCTTGGGAGGAGCATGCCCCGTTGAACCCCACGAGGCTTCCGTGCGAGTAATACGGGGTTTTGGTTAGGCTAGTTAGTAGTTCGTTACTGCTTTGACTGCCGTTGTAAAACTACCGTAGTGCACCCATTTTATTATTACTCTTTTACTGTCTCTGTCTCTCTGATCGTTCTGTCACTAATACTGTATTTTAATGATGCTATTATGCTATCTCTTCTCATCTATTGTCATTATCGTTGAATATTGTATTAATTGTTCCTTATGACTTGTCATCAATTTTGTATACCGTGCTCCAATACTGTAAGCCACCTTGGGTCCTTTCCAAGGAGAAAGGTGGATTAAATATGTTAAATAAATAAATAAGAAAATAAGTAAATAAATTAATAAAAATAAACAGGCTTGCCGGTAACCTCGCCTGCGACCAAACGCATCTTGCAGCTGGAGACCAAGGCCTTCCTCAAGCAGGTGCAAAGTAGTTCCCATCCCATCATCATTCTCAGCCTGCACAGCCGCTTGTCATGGTGTCCAGGGATAATAAGAGCTGAACTCCCCTGGGCAGGCTGCCTTAACAGCAACTAGAGAAGCCACACTCCCCCAAAGGACAGCCCAAAAGGCAGGCGGGTGGCTCAGACCATATCAGCAAGTGAGAGGCAGGCCTTTTGCAAAGTCAATGGCTCTTCATTGTCCACTGAAGATCAAACCCAGCTATTTTGCCTTATAAGAGGGAGAGCTTGCTGCTGACTACTGCATCCCTTTCTCTCCTATTGCACACCTAAACTCAGAAACCTGCAGGAGATCTTATAGGGCTCGCTACTCAGAAGCTATGTCGCTGGAAATCTTGGCTCCACTGTTTGACCTCAGCTAAGTATGAACAGTTTCAGGTATTTTATGTTTATGTGCATTATCAGCAAGATAAGACCTCTTCACCCCATTTATACGACAAGCTCCAGAAGAAAGAGCTGGCTTCCTGACGTCTAAGATTCCAGTCCCAGCTCTTAAAGCATCCACAGTTAATGTCACTTGAATTTTTAATCCCTTTCCTGGTAATGCAGCTAATAATATCCAACACATCAATTTAGAATCTCATGTGAATGTTTTCTACAATGCAGGGTAAGAAAGGACATCTGAAATAATGGCATTCTCACATACGCAGCAGGACTATAGCCAAGTTGGCTGGTCAAGCAAGGCTGCCAGCTTCGACAAAATGAATGGAAAAACAACCATGTCCTCATAACAAAACCAGCAATTTTCTGTCCCCAAAATCCAGCGCCTTTTGTATTTAAAGCTATAATTCTAAGTATACTTCCCTGGGAGAACATTCAGCTGAACATAATGGGACTTGCTCCTGCATATTCATCATGTCATTGCATGAGTGGGCATGTTTGGCAGGGCGATTTTTCAGCGGCTCAGGGGTTGCACTTCCAAGAGGAGTGTAGCCAAAGTGAAAAAGGGCACGGTCAAAATGACCAGTTAGCAGCTTAATTATTGTTACTAAATAATGAAAAAGTTTTTTTAATTTCTTCAATAATACAATAATCTACATATTTCCTTAAATAATATAGAAAACAAGGGCTCTCCACCCTAAAGACAGGCACAGACAATGGACACAGATTAAACAGAAAATTTTAATTTTTAAAGCATTGCTTTTAATTCATTAAATGTTATTTATTTTCTGCTATGGGTCACAGAAGCTGCCACTCCCCCAAAGCACAAGAACTGTGGGCTATACTCATTACCAGCCACACCAAAGAGGCAGTGGGTCAGCAAAACCCAGTTCCTGTTTCCTGTCCAGGTTTTTCTCACAGACTGGCATGCAGATCCATCCTAGTCCACATCTAGCATTGTCATGCCCACTCAAAGAGGTGAGGGGTGTACCACCTTTCTTCTCCCTCCCAAGGAAGATCCAACACACAGGTGATAAGAAATGGACAAAGCAATTCCTACTGCTACTGTGTGGGCCTTTGATGCCAGTGTCTCTGGTCTGCATATTGCCTTCTTTTTCATGATGCACACTGCAGATTTCACAATGCATGTAAATACCATTAAGTTTTTCTGACAAAATAATACCTAAGGAGTGCAGTTTACCAGCCCTTAATGCCACTATCTGGCACAAGTAGAAAACTTCATTGATTTATCACTACTTCCCTTCACTAGCCATTTGCTTACTGGAAAAGTAAGAATTCTGCTCAGTTCAGAGAGATGCTATTACACAGAATCCTCTTTAGATTGTTTGAAGTCTACAACATAAATTGGAGATCCAACATAAATTGGATCTGTCCTCCAAACACATACAGTATATGTCGGATTCTTGCCTTTCCTAGAACATCCAAGTAGTCTGTCAAATGTCTCTGGAGATTACTGTAACCCACAAATGTCACCCAACAGATCTGCTAATCCAAGAAGTGTCTCAAAACTTCTTAGCTTTTATTTTAATTGGGTTTAGTTGGGTTCTTGCACGATTAAAATTAGTGTGCCGACTACAACCATTTCTTGAGCAATCTGATTTGGCCATGGTGATACATGCCCTAGTCATTTCCCGACTACACTATTGTAATGCATTCTATGTGGGCCTATGTGGAAAGCCTCAGGAAACTCCAACGGGTTCATAATGCAGCAACCAGATTGCTCACGGAGGCTAGTTATAGGGATCACATAACACTCGTTAAAGCAGCTCCACTGGCTGCCAAGCAGTTTCCAGACACAATTCAAAATGCTGGTTTTAACCTATAAAGCCCTAAATGGCCTGGGCCCCAACTATCTCAAAGACCGTATGTCCCAATGTGAGCCAGCCTGAGTGTTAAAGTCTGCAAGAGAAGCCTTTCTCTTAGTCCCACAGATATGAACACTGCCCCTACAGTTGGATATAATTAGCACACATATGCAGTTGTGTGTGTGTGATTTTACTTTTACCTTTAGAGCATTAATTTGGGGGTCCATGTTGGCATGAAAAACAAATGGGAGTCCACCTGTTTTGGGAATATAGTAGAAATGTAGCAGTGGGGGGTTTGCCGAAAACAGTAAAACTTTGAAAGTGGTCTACGGGGAAAAAAGTTTGGGAACCTATGCTTTAGAGAATAAATAACTTGTAAAAAGAGATACTAGAATGTATTTTAAAAAAAACAACAACAACAATGCAATGATTGCAAGGAACGGCTATAAAAGGCCAAAAAAAAAAAAAAA
>JAIOUR011466697.1:0-13078 GCA_020711275.1 Calotes versicolor
CCCACGCGCTATATTTCACTCATAATTCTTCCAGCTGCACATTTCCCTCAGGTGTGCGGGAAATTGAGCCTGCATTTTGCTATTCACCGAAACATTGACATCGTTTACCTACCATGGGCAGTCATTTAGAATTCTTGATTCCTACCATTTTTAAAACCCACTAATGTTGATTTTAACAACTACCTAGGAGAAAAAACCTTAACCCACCCCCACCCCCCATATGATTAATTTTAGATATCCACATGCATGGCATCCTTCGGTTCAAGTCTTCTTTGCCTACCTCCTCACAAACCTATGGGCTCTTTCTTGGCATCTGGCCCTGGAATTCTACCTTCATTTACTATCAGATGCTGTTAAAGAACCAGCTCCTTCTCCTTCTCAAAGGACAGCATGGTGAAAAGATGGTGCTAAGGGTCCAACAGTTGAAAAAGCGACATAACGTTTTGGCTCCAAGTCCCAGGGAATTGGCTGGAAGATGTTAGGAACTGGAGCTGGCTGGATAGTTCAGTGAGTTAGGCACTGTGCTGTGGAAGCAGAGGTTGGGAGCTTAATTCCTCACTATGCATCCCAGAAGAGCCAGCCTGTGCAGCCTTGGGCAAGCTACAAAGTCCCACGATGCCCTCGGAAGAAGGGAATGGTAAACTCATTCTGGAAAAGGTTGCCATAAGTCAGAGTTGACTTAATGGCACAGTTATGTTGGTTGGATAGCTCAGTGGTTTGGGAATCTGGTTGAGGTGCCAGAGGTTGGAGGTTTGATTCCACACTTCACCTCCCACAAGTAGAACCAGTCTGTGTGGCCTTGGGAAACCCTGCACAATCTCAAGATGTGTCCAGAAGAAAGGAATAATAAACCACTTCTGAGCAACTTGTACCCGGAAAACCCTTGAAAGGGCCATCATATTGTTTTTCATCTTCTAGAGCGAGGTGAAATTATATTCGTATTTATAGAAGTGCCCTAAGCAGTATCTCTCCAGTCTGTAATAGGATTATTCAAGTGTGTAGCTCTAGTAACCATGGAACAGGAGTGTTGTAGCATAGTTCACGACCCCAGGTATAATGAAGATGAAAGAAAAGGGCAAAGACTCTCATCTACTCGAAATGTTTCCTGCTCTACTAGATAGTGCTAACAACACTGGAGTAGGAGACCCAGGACTTGCAGGGTCAATGCCTAGGGACTTTATACCTAGCAGGAACAATGACATAATCAGCCGTGCTCTCAGGTTTCCCTGCTGCCACTGATCTTAGCTACAATTCTCGTAAAAAATAGGGACATAAATGGATTTTCCAAGGAACAGCATACCATTGCAATCTGTCCATATTACAGTGCAAAATATTTCAGGATGGTTTGGTCTTGAGTTGTGAACTATTAACATTATACATCTGCTCTTTGGTTGTTGATAGGGACTAATCTAGCTGCCTCCTTGAGGATGGCCAGGAGATGTACTAACTGACTAAAAAGCACAGGTTAAGAGATTGATCTCCACTTCCAGAACACTATATATTTCTAGCCCCCATCCACTTCCAGAGTTGACTGCACATTGCATGGAGTTGACTACTTACATATCACAATTTTTGCTAGTGACTTGTACTCCCAGCTGCTTGTTGCTCTGGTATGTGGGTTATATGATCCCTCAGTAGTTATTACTTCTGAAAGTCAATTAGTTAATTAGTATATGTTGTGTGGTGCAGCGTGTGGGTAACACATACCCAAGTAACTCATGGCCCAGAATCAAGGAACAAGACACTGCAATCATAGGTACGCAGGAATAGGTCACAGAAATAACTGGCCAGGCCTCCATCAATTGGTTTTCCTTTCTCTTCAGGCAAGCTCCATGAGCAATCGACCTAGTATGTGATCATCATCATCATCATCATCATCATCATCATCATCATCATCATCATCATCATCATCATCATCATCATCATCATCATCATCATCATCATCATCATCATAATGCCCTATTCGATGCTTCTGGTGCCAGATCACTCCTGATCTGGGAGAAGTTCAGTTAGCTGACACTTGACTACTGTTTTGTATTGTAGATTTTCTGTTTGGGCTAAGAAACTGTAATGGTAAAGGTAAAGTCCCCCTGCACGTGCGTGCAAGTCATATCCAACTCCAGGGGCAGGAACTCATCTCCGATTTTAAGCCGAAGAGCCAGTGTTGTGAAAGTCTGTGAACATGTGGTGGGCATGGCACGCGGCACACTGTTGCCTTCTCGCTTTTTCTGGCAGTACCTATTTATCTACTTGCATTTGCATGCTTTCGAACTGCTAGGTTGGCAGGAGCTGGGACTAGCAGCAGGAGATCACTCTGCTGCACAGCACCCGGGATTCGAAGTGCCAAGCTTGCAGACTTTCCAGCCAGCAGTCGGTGCCCTAACTCACTGAGCCACCGCATAGAGGGGGCAATATTAAGAGGCAGTATCTGAACCCTGCATCTCATGTGACTACAGCCTCCAAACTATCAAAGATACCCATTATGTGCTGTGCAGAGATATAGGTAGGTATTTCCATTAAAATAAGGGATAAAAGTCACATAAAAGTCACCTGGAAATATAATTATAAGTTGGCATTCTTCCTGACCTTACCTAAGCTGGTCTTTGATGTTCATTCACATGACAAATAATGCTGACTTGGCTCACAAGTTACGTAAGAGCACCCTAGTCAGGTTCCTTATTTGCGAGACTGAGCATGCACTCCTGGCATTGTACATTACTCAGCCAAGTCATATGTCCATCATGCAGTTAATGGCAGAAAGGAAATGCCACAGCAATAAGGATTATCAGTTCAAGAAGACTCCTACTATGAAGACATATTTGCATCTGTTTTGAAAGAACTTATCTTTATCTGTGTGTCTGTGGGAAACCAGCCTGTGAGAACTTTTGTCACATGATTTCCTTAATTTGTTTCCTGCCAGTGTCCTTCCCCCAATAATAAATGAAGGTTATCATTAATTAGACAGTACCTCAGAGGAGGGCAGCATGTAAGGTGTGGGCTTCATGTGGTCACCAGCCCACCCACCCCCAACCCCAATGTGGGCTCTAGCATGCCTGTACACCTGCTTCCCTAAACATTTTAGATAACCCCTTTCTTACACTTGGCAGCAGAGAAAAGCAAATTTTCAAAAAAAGGAGGGAGAGGTGGGGGCTTTTTTCTGAAGAATAACAAATCATTGGGACTCAAATAGTGGCAGCACTCTATGGTCTGCCGGTAGCCATGTGTGACCCATTCATCCTGTTAAGTCAGGGCAGTGGCTGTTGCCACCACTTTAGAGCACCTTGCCACTGATTAAGCTGCCTATGACAAGGTTAGAATTCTTCCCAAACCTGGAAAAACTACCCTCTATTTTCCAAAAGCACCATTAGAAATAGTTACAAAAGTCAAATATCTTTCTCAACTGGAGAGACATGGATCATGCTAAGGAGGTGTGTTCCCTAGTATTTCAGGATATAGTGCCCCCACTCTGCTTAGATTATGGTCATAAGAATATAAGAACAGCCTTGCTGGATCAGGCCACAGCCCATTGAGTCTATTATTCTGTCTCACACTGTGGCTCAACATCTGCTTCAGGGTATCAAGCAGATATCTTCACCCACTTGTGATCCCTGCAGATGGCATTAAGAGATATCCTATTTCTCCAACCTGGAAGTTGTCCTTAGGCCTCTGTAGTTATAATTTTTGATACCCTTGTTCTCCATAAACCACAGGTCACCCTGTGATTATCAGTTGTTCAAGCTGTATCCTCCATTTGCCTGGTGATTAATTCCCAGGGTCAAATCACATTGTAAGCGAAGAATGCTTCCGGGAATATAAATAATAATTGGGGGGAGGGGTTTGTCAATTTACAAAATGCAAAGTGAGCAAGCAAAAGAAAAATCTAAATCAAATCAATATTTGGTGTGGCCTCCCTGGTGGTCTTGCATGATGGATAAGTATCTGCCTGCATTTCTCAGGACTGAGAACATCATTAATCCTGACCAAATCTCCAACTCCATTTGAAGAAATACAGCCCCGAACATTCAAGGGACCTCCACCATGATTTACTGTTGTCTGCAGATACTCATTGTTGTACTGCTCTCCAGCCCTTCAAAGAACAAACTGCCTTCTGCTACAGCCATATATTTCAATTTGGGCTCATCAGTCCAGAGCACCTGCTGCCATTTTTCTGCACCCCAATTCCTACATTTTCGTGCATGCTTGAGTCGCTTGGCCTTGTCCCCACATCAGAGGTATGGCATTTTGGCTGCAACTCTTCCATGAAGACCACTTCTGGGCAGACTTCTCCAGACAGTAGATAGGTCCCACTGGTTTCTGCCAGTTCTGAGCTAATGGCACTGCTGGACATCTTTCAGTTTCAAAGGGTAATAAGCTTGATGTGTTTTTCATCTGCTGCAGTAAGTTTACTTGGCTGACCACTGTGTCTATGTTCCCTCAGTGTTGTCTATATCTTTGTACTTCTTCAAAAGACCTTAAACAGGACATCGGGAAACCCCAGTCTGCTTTGAAATTTTTGTCTGGGAGGGACCTGGTTGATGCAGTATAACTACCTTGTATCCTTTTTACTGTGCTCAGTCTTGCCATGACATGAAACTGTCATTCACAACCTCACCTTCCTAGAAGAATTTAGCTTTTCTTCACCCAGTTTTACGCCTACTAGGCAGCTGTTTCTGTTTCAGTTCATGACTGGGTTTCAAACTACATATGATATTGATCACCATAAGCACCAGTGTGGTATAATTGGTTGATCATACACCGGACTATAATTCTACAAAATCCTATAAGAATTGATGTTGGTTTGAAAGCAAAAGGTAATAACACCAAACATTGACTAGGAAAACATGGAGAAGTCATTACATTTATTTTATTTTACTTTAAATAATTTTTTTGCATAGCAGGTTACAAGTTTTGCTAGCATGAATGAGGAAGCAATACCACAGTGGAAACACTTTTCTGCATATCATAATCAGAGGAAAGGGTTGGCATAGCCAAGGAGAATTTAGCATGAAATAAACAGAGACAAATGGAAGAAGGGTCATATGCCAGATAAATAAAGCACATTAGTTGTGAGATCTGTATGCATCCTTGCCTGTCTTCCAGGTATCTTTGTTTTGCAAATTGATTAGGACTGCACAGATTCAGAGAATATATTGCACTCATACATTACTGTTATTATTACCTTCATTATCTCTAAAACATTAAAATTTCATCAACTATTGTCTCCGTTGATAGCTTGCAGTTTGATAAAACAAAGCACAAAAAGAATAAGTGTATTTTGAGACTGTTTGAAAATACAATATATTTCCTAAAGGTGATATTCCATTGGGAAAGCTGAAATGGCCTGGGAAGCAATAACAAAGTCAGTCTGGGTCAACCTCTATGCCAGGGGTGGTGAATCTTTGGCATTCCAGAGATGACCTGGCCTGCAGTTCCCAGAATCCCTTGCCTATATTGTCAGTGATAAAGGACCATAGAATTGTAGTCCAAAACACCTGGAGTGACAAAGGTTCACCATTGCTGCTCTATGCTGTACACATCATACAAAAAGCTGAATTAGACTCAGGCAAAGGTGAGAGAAATATCAACAGTTTAAGATATCCAGATGACATGGAAAACAACAATAAATGAAATATCGCCTGCACAAAGTGGCACATTTTTAAAAGAAGCAAGTGCCAATACTGGACTATAGTTTGACATGAAGACAAAAGTAATATCTAGAGAAGAATTACCCAGCTTTAATGGTGACAATGAAGAAAGCAAAATTTCAGTTTAAAGATTTTCTATATTTTGTTCAATAAACAACTGAAACAGAGGTCCCAGCTGAAAATTCAGAAGAACATTGAGAGTTGGAAAGGCAGCTATCAGTAAACCAGAAAAGATATATGGGAATCAAGATGTGCTAAAGTGACCAAAAGTGTCCTTACTGTGGTATTCTGATTACCATGTGTAGATTTGAAAGTTGGGCAATGAAGAAAAGTAATGGGAAGGAGGAGTTTGACAATAATTTTATGGATACCCTGGGCCACAAGGAAGTGCCTGTTTAACCATATCAACCCAGAACTCACTTTGGAAGCAAAAGTAACCAAACCAGTGATCCTCAAACCTGGACTGCAACTCCCTGAATCCCTTGCCAACCCAACTAGTGATGAAGGCTTCTCAGAGTTTGTAGTCAACAAACATTTAGTAGGCTGAGATTGAGGACCACTGAACTAAACACAGACTGTCATATATAGGGCATATTTGAGACTCGCTAGAAAAGACAACGAATGCCAGGAAAAGTTGATAGAAACAGGAAAATAGCAAGCCTGAATTGAAGGTGTATTAATTTAATAAAGAAGCCCATGAATTTTAATCTGCATGAACCAAGTGGGGCTATTAATGGTAAGTCCTTTGGAAAGTTTTAAAATTGTCATAAAGTCATAAGTGATTTGATGACACATAACTACAACCAAGAATGTACTGTAGATACCTTTCCTGGAACAGAGTTTAAGAAAAGCAACCATTTCGACTTCATCAAGAGAAGCATACAAAAGATGAAAATAGTCAGGGTGTTCCATTCATTGGTTAAAATCTTGTTGCTTATTGTAGTAGATTGCAATTCAGTGAGCCCATTGGGGGTTTAGTGAGTCAATTTCTCCAGTGATTCAAATGGCTCTATTTTAAGTGCAACTCACTATGCTGAAGTAAGTTGTAGTTACAGTAAACTGATAGGAATTGGGGGGATTTATGGAGGAGTTGACTCACCAAGTCCTCAATGATTCAGAAGGCTTACTCTAGATAATTTACTATACTGAGCCAGTGGTGGAACTAGCGGGGGGCGGAAGGAGCAGGGCCCCCCAGGCGGAGCGGCGGGAGGTGGGTGGCACCATGCCCCCCCCGAATGCTCTTGCCACTGCTCTGCGCGCGCTTCGGCCGCCGGCTCAAAAATCCCCCCGCTCACTGCACTTCCAGGTGGCGGAAGCCGAAGCGACGGCTGGCCACTATGGCGATGGCGGGGTGCTATTTTGCGGTGCGCGCATAAGCGCACTCCACGCTCCTTGGTTGGGCTGCCATGGGCCGCAGGTGGGGTGGCATTCTCCAAGGCCGCCCCCACCGCCATTTGGGCTAGTTATGCCACTGTACTGAGCAACATGATATAACTTGACTGCTGCCATTATTTCCTCAAAGGCATCTTGAGTATAATACCTCAGATTCCAGGCAAAAAATGTGATCCATTTCTTTGCCAGGCTTGTGTTGCCCTTCCATAGATTATTGGACTACCACTGCTATCAATCCTAGCCAATACACCCAGCATGAAAGGTGGAAGTGAGATCTATTTCAACAATATCTAGAAGGCCATATTCCTGATCGAGCACACTGCACCCTACTTTCTTGCCTCTTTTTGAAGCAAATAGTAACTAGATTCAAAACCAAGGTATTGATCACACATTTTGTTCCTTTGCTTATGTTTCTTTAAGGCAATGGTGTCCAAACGTTTTGCAAGGAAGGCCAGATTTGGTGAGGTGAAGATGGATGGGGGTCAACACCACTCACAGTCTCCTTGGGGCAAGGTGAGGCTTCTTTCCAAAGAGGGAAGTGCCCAGCACTGGGGGCAGGGGGTTTGTCCACACATACATAATGCATCCCCATCCACAGAAAGAAAGGAGACATGCCACTCCCTCCCCCAAGAGAGCTGTTGAGGAGGAAAAGCAAAGGGACCCCCACACAGGGTGCCACCATGTCACGCCCCCCTTCACAGTGGGTCAAGAGGGGGTTGTGGGAAGCCTTCCCCCTACCATGGGAGGGTCTTCCTGGCCTCGACTCACCTGGTCTCATTTTTTTCTGTGGGATGAGTGACAGGCTGAACCAGCAGGGAGAAGAGGTTGGGGGCCACTCAAAATTTGAAAATGGGCCTCATTTGACCCCCATGCTGGACTTGGACATGCCTGCTTTAAGATATTTCTGAGCTCAGCTATAAGGGCAGTTACTGGTCACTACCATAACTCAATCAACTAACAGAGAAAAATCCAAAATACGTTTTTAAAAAAACAACAGCAACAACCAAAACCCTAATCTTAATCCTAAAACAGAACAATAATTAGAATGATCACAGAAATGATTGGAAAAACAAGGAGAGGCTCCACTGAGTGTCAACAAAATGAATGAGTCATTGTCAAGTGAACATTTACGGAGACTGGATTCTATGACTGAAATGCCATCACAGGAACGTCCCTATTTACTGCCCGCAAACACCCCGATGGTAGAGACACTTCCCATATAGTTGTAAGTCAAATTCTAAAAATTGGTTTACTTGGAATTGTCCCATCATTAGGCAGATTTAGGTGTTGTCTGATGTGCTGGGAGAAAATAATAAGGCGTTAGAAGAGACAGCCCTTTAAACTGGCCTTCTGAATTCAGGTACATGGGAGGACAATGTTCCATCACCACTGTTGAGGTAAGATTTCAATTACCAGCTCAAACAACTTTTCTGAATGGAAGGGAGAGGACTGCTATTTGCCTCAGGGTTTGCAACATTCCATTTAATCGATCGGCTTGGTAGATGAGCCCTGTGGGATTCTGCACAGGGCTGCTTGTTGGGCGGTCGGATTCGGATTTTTTTTTGTTTGTTTGTTTTTTGTTCCTGAACTGAACGATCAAAAATTTCGTTCTGGAAAAAAAGGAACCTAAACCGGACCCAACCTCCAACGAAACGAATTGAGCTAAACCGCTATTTTTATGGTTCATGCCTATCTCTAGACTATATGTGTCTACTCTGAAGTCAGTCTCAATCAGCTCAACGAAGCTTACACTGACATATAGAGGAATGCAGCCTTGAAGGGTTGGGGAAGACTTACCACTGTCTGCTGCTAAACAATTGAAGTGACTTGGTAGACAGGAATGGGCTGTTTTTAATTGCTTTTTGGAAGAAGATGTGCTGCAATCTATCAAACACTGAAACTGGGAGAAAAGTACATACATGATTCTACTTGCTCCATAAAAAGTGCAGACTGGCTTTAACAATATACTATGCCTTTCGCCACCCAAAATATACATCAGAGCATATTGTCTTTGACAAGTTATACCAGATAAACTAAACTAAATAAAATAAGGGCACACAGTTTTATTTGACAGCAGGTGCAATAATCCAACCTCACATGAGAAGTGTTTTATGTAGCAGCACAATTCAAGGACTGGGGGTTTTTTTGTTTTTGTTTTTGTTTTTGTTTTGTTTTGTTTTTTAGAAATACGTAGCTATCAAGAAGTCCACTTAGGAAAAATAAAACAATAACTGAGAGGTACAGATTTTGTTTTGTTGTATATTTCCACCTTTAGTCTAGTAAAGGGCTCACACCGAAGCAGTACTGAAAGGTATCTCAGAACACCAGTAATTCCTACAATGTAACAGTGCATTCAGCCATGCCGGCCACATGACCATGGACTTACACAACACTGGCTCTTCAGCTTAAACACGGAAATGAGCACTGCACCTAGAGTCAGATAGAACTTGCATGCATGTGCGGAGGGACTTTATCTTCCCTTATAAAATATGGTATGGAAGATATTGCTTCCAGGTTGAAGTTCACAGCCATGATACCTCATAAGAGGAGATTCCCCTGTCAGATCTAGTTCAACCTCCTTCTCCTTCTGTGCCAGAACTACTTCAGTTGAACAGCCTCAACTGTTTGCTCTTCACTTTTCTGTCCATGAAGAGCTATAAGCCTCCATAGCTCAAATAATTTCTACCACCTATTTTGCCAATAAGCCTTGGGCAAGCGGCACACCCAGGGGCAGAAGGCAGGAGGAGGCAGTTCCCCAGGGATGCAGGCACTTGGGGGTGTTGGAATTGGGGCATGTGCAGCCAGCCACCGGTTTGCGCACCCAGCTGCCCCATTCATGCACCCCTCCCTCAAGTTCCCATCCACCCCTGGTAGCTGGAGGGGGGGGGGAACAACAGGAACACAGAGCTCTTAGTATGCCATAACTGAGACCTCAAAGACCACCATAAGGGTGAGAAGGTCGGAAGAGGATGGAGAAGGAGCTCCAAAATTGACTTTGCCCCGGGTGCTGAAAACTCCAACTACACCTCTGGTTGATCCATGAAAACCAAACAAAGAAAACATCCACAGTCTAATTAGAAACAACTGATATTCAACAACATATGTGCAGCTTTTAGTGAAGCTAGGAAGTAATTAAAAAATTGAGGGACTCAACAGAGACTAACTGACCTATTAGTATATGTGCAGGTAGTATAACATATCTGGACAAACAATGCATATTGGGATAGACAATAGTTTTCATTTCTGAAAATACAAGTTTTGTTCCACTGGGGGAAAGCAAAGGGGTCTAATAAAAGGTTTAGTAACCCATAGCTCATGCTCAAAGATGTCACATAACTTCTTATCTCAAAACCTCTCCGGCCCTCGTATTCTTTTCCGTCCAGTTCTTCCATGTCACTTTTATTTGCAGTCCAGGTCGGGCACATTCTTCTGTGGCATTCCATTCAGCTTACCTTACTTACACCTGTCTGGGATAGCCTGCCTTGAAACCCAACATGTGAAGTAGAGAAGAACTGGGAGGCAGACATCTTAGCAATGGAAAAGACAGTAAGACCATGTTGTATACTAAAGTTACTAACCATAGCTCCCCTGGGGTACCATGACCTATAAACCTCTTTCATTTTGCCTGCTTAAGATGTTCAAGATTCCAAAAGCTCCCACATGTTTGCTGTGCTCTTTTTCCATTGGCCTAATAAAGCTGCAGTCTTAATAAGATTCTGGGGTTTTACTCAGGATTAAATCTTATGAAATAAGTGGGTAAATAAATATATCAACAGTTGTCCTGCAAGATGAACAAATCATTTTAATACATGATGCTGCTAGAGTGGTAACAGCTATGACTCAGATTCTTTTGTAACTATGGCCACATTAATAGATGGCAAGATTGCATGCTGTGATTCACCTTGAAGAAATCCAAAACATTTGAACAGTCAGAAGTGCAACTGAAATCATATACTTCCAAATAGAAGAAACATCCTATTCAGTATGAGCTTTGGGTGATAGTCTTGAACAGGGGTGTTGTTGGGGGAGGGGGCTATTGGGGTTCCAGTCCCGGATGAAATTCAAATAGCCCCAGGGTGCTAGAGGACAGGCGCAGTGGAGCTTCACTGGGCCACGAAGACTGGCCACATTTCACTGTATAATGGTCCTTCTCGGGACAGTCCTTCATACCTTCTTCTCAGGACAGCTGATTTTTTTTTTTACTATCAGTATCATGTGTGTGTTTAAGCAAGCAAAATGTGAATACTTGAAGCTGACATAACATTCAAGTGTTAAACATATAGATATGCATATGGATATGCACACCCTTTTAAGACAGGCCCACTGTTGCTTGGACCACACCCATTGGGGTGAAACCCCTGGTCTTGTTCCCATCTAGCAATGCCCCTGGTCCTGAATATTCTGTTCATCATGATGATCACTTGCAACCATTCACATGATATCTGAGAGACCCTCTACAAAGAGTCCTAGAAGCACCTAAAGTCTCTTATGAGTAAGCCTTTGCCGAGGGCGAAGGGGGATTTCATTTTAATACTTCATTTTTTTATGTTAAGGAGATTTGCTGGTTTTTAAACAAGTATCACTAGTGAAGTATTAGAAGCAACTACCTTTCTCAGACGAAGATCTAATTTAGCCATAATCAGATAAGAATTATTTTTTCATTAGAACCTTAAAGGCATTGTCCGGTGTGCTAAAAGAGCAGGTGGAGATATCTTTGATGAAACCGTTAAATTCAAAATGATATTTATGATATACTTAATGAGTTTTAGCTTGCACACACAACAGAGAGATTATAAGTGACGGGAGATAATTTTTAAAACTTAATTTAAAATGAGAGCAATTTTCAATGAAATATTCAATCAGCTTTTTAAAAGCGGAGGGGGTGGGGTGGGGTGGGCGTACGGCAGGACACATCATGAATCCTGCCAAGGAGCTAGGCTAAGATTTGAAAAATGCTTTCAAGTTCTTTTTTTGCAGGAGATGAAGTGGCATATGTACATCAATATGTGCAAGTCACACAAAGAAAACACAGCCAGCCATTTCCCCGGCACATTCTGCCTGGGATTAACCGTGTTTTAAAGCAAAATAATTTCTTCTGAATCATTCAGTGGGAACAGTAAAATGTAATTGTTTGTGCTAGGACAAACATTCCAACGCATAGTGGTGACCAAATTCAGGATTTAATTGACATATAAGGAGGAAACTGACTTCTATAGAAATGCTTATTTGACTTGGGTGTGGATCGCTCTGGGTGGTAGTATGAACACAGTAACAGTAGTAAATTAACAATGCATTAGCCATTTACATCTTGCATAGACACGCCGGCCATGTGTATGCTCAGGAGAATTTATAGGTGGCCTTTTTTAGGCGTTTAGAGAGGTTATGGGTCTTCATTGTTTCCCTTTGAGGAAAAGGGGTGCTTAAATTTTTGCCAGGATATTTAAAGTCTCAGTGCCTCGTGGTCCCCTTTGGACTTTTATCATGCCTAAGAGCCTAGGAACCAGTAACAAAAAGGGGATGTTGGTCACCATCATTTAATTTAATCATTTTATTTGTTTAAACATATACCTCATCCATTTAGTGGATAGGCCACTACTCTGAGTGGTTTACAGACAATGAAAACATAAAAATCTATGTACATAAAACAGTTTGTCCATCCCTTTCATATGAAATGTTCAGTTCAGTTTACTTACAGTTCAGCCAATCAGGCACACATATGCAAATCACAGTTCAGCCAATCAGTTGTACATATGCTAATGCAGGCTAGGTCACATGGGGGCACTGCCATGGAATAGGAAGCAGGGGGCTGAGCTGTCTCCTCTTTCGGCCTTTCTAAACCCACACAGCCCGTGGGTGGGCTCATATCAACTCCTTCGCCTCCTACAGACTGAACACCACGCTACGCCTCCCCTTATAGCAGGCTAAACTCCTAGTAATCATATAAAAACAAGAGGTCTTTTGGTGGACCATAGGCAACATAAACCCTAAAATTAATATTATAAAGGGCTGAGGTTGGTAAAGGCCTGGGTAAAAAAGCCAGG
>JAIOUR011467805.1:0-13077 GCA_020711275.1 Calotes versicolor
TGGTATTGGGTTACCACATAGGCTTACCAATTATTCCTACTAGTAGTTATGAAATGACTACAATATTACTAGTATTGTAATTTGTTTTCATAACTAATTATTCCTAATTATTTCTCCTTCTGTACATGTATTTAACTATAGCATCTCTAATAGTGTAATGTACCAGTACATAGTGGTAAGCCTAATTACATAGGTTTACCACTATGTACTGGTACATTACACTATATCTGATTTATACTGATCCTAATAGGATTTTCAAGACATGTTAAGGAACGGTTTACAATTACCAGTGTAAACTAAAATTCATAGTTCTCTCCTGCGTCTGGTCTCAATGAGAGCTCTGCCTCTCTGCTTTTTGTCTCTTGTCAATTTGTTATTTGATGAGTCCAGTTGTATGACAGTGCTTTTTATTCTTTCTCCTTCAAATGAATCATGGTGCTTTAGTGAGACTGTAAGTTCCAGTTGATGAGAAAGGGGGTGAACTAAATCTGGATAAATAGGAGCTATTGTGCTCTGTGAATCCATGTACATCTGCCGCCCAGCTAAAGACATTTTATATAAAGAAAATTCAAAGCTCTGCAGCAACAGAATCAGTGGGGATTTGGAGTTGGCCCCTCCATAAATCCCACCGATTTAATGGGCCTACTCTAGCTGTGACTTAGTTCTGAATTTTGGCCTGCGATAGTTGGTGTGGAAATCTCTTAATAGCGAGCAAACTCTGTATCCACATTGGTATGCCCTGCGAATGATCATCAGCTTTGGAGTTAGGAAATGTTTTCCTTCCTGTGTATCTTCATGCTGATACAACCAAACGTTCTGTGCCAGGATACGAAATGATATGAGTGCCAGCTCCAGAGGCATAAGAACCATGAGCGCCTCCTGCAGCAAAATCAGCCAAGAGTGCTGTGGTTCCTTTTCCCTCTAACATGTATCATTTCTGCTAAAAGCATAAAGCATCTCCCATTTCTCATACCAGAAAGCAGGGCCAACTGTCCACCTCAAGTGAGGCGGAGACAGCAGGCCGGCGTATTTCTGGAAATTGTGCTGCATCCCGAATTCCCTGTAAGCATCCGCTGGACTCCTAAGCTGCTTTCCTGCGGTCCGCTTGGCGGAAAGGCCCAGCAGCCACCGACACCAAAAGCAATTAGAAAGGCACATTTTCCTCACGCTCTGCTTAACAAACGATAACCACATTCTGGAATTTATCAGCCGTTTCCTTGCGGGTGCCGTACTTTTTCCTTCGCAGCGGAAACACCAATTCCGCACCCACCCACCCCTTCTCCCCTGGCAAGAGTCATTTATCCACACCAGCGAGGTCTACTATTCCCCGAGAAAGACTTAATGACAGTTTTTGCTTGAGTCGCTCTCCAAGGAATTAAGCAGCGTGGTAGAAAATTAATGAGAGCGCAACCCTTTCTCTGTGCCACTGCTGTGCCTTGAGCTTCATTTCAGCACACGCGCGCGCGCGCGCACACACACACACACACACACACACGAGCAAGCCTTCCTCCCATATATTTGAGATGCAGAATAATGTGTTCATGTTTCTGAAATGATTCCATATCATTTCTGAGGGCTGACACATAAATAGCTCACATCTCTCCGAGGAAGGGGTTCTCCAGATGTTCTCAGACTGCAGCTTTCCTGCTCTCTTACCCCAGCAATGCTAGCAAAGGCTAATGGGATTTGTAGTCATCCGGTACCTACAAAACTGGTGAATATTCTTATCCTTGAAGGAAGATCTGGAATGCAAACTTACTGTGGGTGGAGGCAGTACATTCTCCGTCAGTGTAGTGATATTTAATCCATAAAGTATATTTTTGGATTTTGTGGCCAGTGCCCAGTTCTGCACACAATTATTCAGAAGCAGGCCCAGCTGTCTTCCTTCAGATTTATTCCCAGGCAAGGGGAGAAGCATGTACTTGCATATATGTTTGATATGTAGCATGTAAGTAGCTCTCTTTCTTCTATTTAGTTAATGACAGATACAGTTGTGCTTGGGAGCTGATTTGGACAGCAGCAGATGGGGAGGAAAAAGATATGTCGTCTCTCCCCAGTATGACTAGAACAAACTGACTGGTACCCACAAAGATCTTTTCCGTACATTTTCTAACTCAGGGATCTCCAAACTTCAGCCTGTATAATGGATGCGGCCCACCACAGCCATTTATCTTGTGCCCAGTGCCCACCACTCCTGACTGCTAGTGCTACCCACTGCCTTGTGGGCACTGTTGGCAGGGTCACTCTCAAGCAGTGAGGGGATGGGCAGTGGGGGGGGGACAGGGAGTGAGAGCTGGGGAGAGCAGAACCCAGCTGTTCCAAATCCATGCCATTTCCCCCAGGGAATAGGTAGCCTGCTGACAAAAAGGGCTCATTGCTGCTTTGATGTCGGATCTAGTTACATTCGGTGTGACGGTGGGTCGTTGCCCAGTTAGATGCTCCTGAAACGCAGCACTGTTTTTGGAAACCAGGATGGCTGCAGAGGTCAGGAGGCCTTTGGGCCAGCTTTGGCATGGTGGCATGGCATGGCATGCCTTCATAAAGGTAAAGGTAAATCCCTCCAAACATGAATGCAAGTCATATCCGACTCTAGGGGTGGTGCTCATCTCCATGTTTAAGCCAAAGAACCATGTTGTGCAAGTCTGTGAACATGTAGCAGATGTGGCACATGGAACACTGTTACCTTCCCACTTTTTAAGGCAGTACATATTTATCTGCTTGCATTTGCATGCTTTCTAATTGCTAGGTTGGCAGGAGCTAGGAGTGGCACCTGGGATTCAAACTGCTGAGCTGCTGACTTTGGTGTTATCTTGCCCAAATAGCATTGTTTGACCAATTTGTGCTGATTACTTAAAACTACAATCACTGCACATACAATTTATGTCATTTTGCTTAGTGTAATAAATCAAACTTAAAAAGGTCCATTAAAACAACGAGCATTTGGTGAGTACGTTCCATTGATTCAAACAAGCCTACTAGGTTGCCTTTTACTATGCTAAGCAACAGGATTTGGGCCATAGGTTACAAAAGAGTTATGTAACCTGAATATTGACAGTGAAGAAATTGAAACAAAAGATTGTCTATACTTAGGTACAATCAATTGTCCAGATGGCTGAAACCATGTGACACAGCTATGCATTTATAAATCCTGATGATGTTATCAGCTACAGATGTCAGCCTTCATTTTAAAGTTTTCTAGCCCATCCTTCTTGGTCAGAGTATGTTTTTAATGACTAGTGGATTTTACTTCTTGTAAGCTGTCTTCGTATTCTACTAGGGAAGAAATGCAAGATAAAGCTTCAGCACAGGATATTTGAAAGACCACCTGCCTCTTGTAGGTGTCTGCCCAGAATTTCAGATCTCCCACAGAGGCTCTGATTTTGTAGCCTGTGATCTCAGGAAGCTGAGTTAGTGCTTTCTATGTATCAGTGCATAAGGCTGCTATTCCATGGCCGGAAGATCCAGCTGATTTTAAAAGCCAGTTTTGTGCTGTCAGTGGTCATGTGGGTGAAGATCCACCTTCTTAGTCCCCACATCCCCTTTCTCTTAAAGTGGCCATTGCATGTCCCAACTGCCAAAAACCGCTTCAAAGTGCCTTTTTCATGGGCAATTTCCAAGGTGATTTAACCCCTCCCATGCCGGCATGTCGATATGCCATCTTCCTTATGTCACAGCTCTGCGCTCGTCATCTGTTTCCATTAAAGTTGCGATGTTCCATGAAGAGCTGTAATGAACTTTAAGGTTCCCCTTTTAATCTACTTAACTGTGTGTGTGGTTTGTGTATGCTATTAAAAAACCATAAAAAGAGCCAGAAATACAGGGATCTAGTGGTGGGAAATGCAGATCATTGTGCCCCCCACAACTGCTAGTGGTTGGGAAAAACCCAGGTCATAACTGGGACAAATAATTACCACCTTGATGCTCAGTGCTTGGAAAACCTGCTGAGATCTGCAAAAGGAGCATGGCCTCTGTTTTTTTTTAAAGAAGCCGGTGCTTGTGGCCACACAAATTTCAGAGGCACTTATTTTTGTGGTAAAACCTGGATTTAACTGGTCTTGGGATAGCAGCTTAAATTGTGAAATTTGCTTTCATAGAAATACAGGTCTGTTCTGTCCCCCAGTGAGCTTGTGGCTGGCAGCCAAGAATGGTGTTTGTTAGCATGCTAATTTGCTTTCTGAAAAGGTTGAAGATACCAACAACTTGTCTTTTAATCTGTTTTTTAAAAAAGAATTGTGTATTTAAGTGTGCCACTGTAGGAACCCTGATGGACAAAAGAGGGATATACAAATACTTCTAATAAATAAAGATGGTGCTCATGTTTACCCTGTGTAAGAAAGGATCAATGCTTACAATAGCACTCATTTCAGTGAGTGTTGTCGGAAGCAACAGTTGCAGGTTCCCGTCGCCAATTGCCTCTTGAAAGTGGACATGATGCCACACCACAGAACTCAATGCCTGACTCTCCACAATGAAAGCAGAGATCACCCCCATTCAAAGCAACAGGGCTTCTGCTTGCAGAGAGAACACTGAATGCCCCTTTGGCCCAAGCTCTGAAGAAGTCCTTTCACTTTGTCTCATACTGTTGCTTGACTGAAGAGAACTCAACTCCTGTAGCAAAAGATGGTGTGTATAAGACATTCAAGGCGTGCACGTGTGCCTTTCTCCATCCTCCTCCTTTCTCTGGATGCTGCCATGTCATGTCTATTTCATTCTTCATATAGCGTTGCACAAATGCAGTTTCTAAACTGATCGGCAAGAGTATTACTTATCATTTCTTGCTTCTAAATATATTTCTCTCTCTCTTTTATTCACATTATTTATTGTTTTGATTTGTACACCACCCCCTAGAGTGAACACTATCTGGGTAGTTAACAACACAACAAATTGCATTGAAATCAACTGTACAAAATAAAATTCATAATAAATACCATAAAGTAAATAAAACTGCCACTTGCTTTTAAAAAAACAACCCTATATTTAAATAGAATTAAACAGATTTAAAACAAGTTTGGAAGTCTCAGATCAATGTTTAAAGGCAGTAATAAAAGACAGCCTTAAATTATTCTATTTTACTGACTTCCTGCAAACTGAGAGGATGGTAACTGATGAACTGGAAGCTTTTCTACTGGTAAGCTAAATGTGATCCTATACGGTACATGTTTACCCAGAAGCAAACACTATTAAATCTACTGAATGGCCATTCAGACAAGGGAGGACTGAGGTCAAAGTGAGATATAAAATGGAGGACTCACAACCAGTTTACCCAGACTGACAAAGTTGTTTGGATGAGGAGTGAAACGTTTCAATTTCCCTAGGAAAAGAAATTCAGTTGCTATGAATCAACTTGCAGATAAACCCACCTGGATGAGTGAGAATCTTCACAGACATACTAAATCTACTGGGATTTAGTCCCTTGTAAATGTTGGCCAGCACATACAGTCAAGCTCATTTGGTCCATGATGTTTCTACAAACCCTTCCTTCCTGCACATCTGTGCCCCCTCTCAAGGGAAATAGGGTGAGAGAACAAATGGATGGATATGGCTCAATTTGTCTGCTGCAATAAAGTCACAATATCTACCCATAAGGTCTTCCTTGTTAGGAAGTAGATACAGTTGTAATGAAAAAGCTACCTGAAGTATTTATATTTATGTACATGTTGCATATACTGTAGAATCAAGATGTAGATCATAGAAAAGAAATATGGAATACCTGTAAGGTAAAGTCCCCCCACAATTGTGTGCAAGTCATATCCAACTCTAGGGGCTGGTTCTCCATTTTTAAGCCGAAGAGCCAGTGTTGTGCCAGTCCGTGTACATGTGGCGGGCATAGCACACGGAGCACTGTTACCTTCCTGCTTTTTATGGTGGTACCTATTTATCTACTTCCATTTTCATGCTTTCAGATTGCTAGGTTGGCAGGAGCTGGGATGAGCAGTGGGAGCTCACTCTGCTGCGTGGCACCCGGGACTTGAACCGCCAAGCTTGCTGACTTTGCAGCCAGCAGTCCTCGTCCTAGCCTGCTGAGCCACCGCATTCCTGGAATACCTGTAGAAACCTTTTATTACTCCCTCCTCCATCTTAGGGGGCGTGTTATCCTGACTGAAAATCAAATGAAAGCGCCTCCCCTCTTTGTATGATGTTGAAATAAGCAAAAGTGGAAAATAGTTTGTGTGATCTTTCATCCAGTATGGGAGTTCCTATGAGCAAACCTACTCCAGTAAGCAGCTGTAAAGTAAGATTAAATGGTACCTACCGCAAACCATAAAGAACTGTTCCATCTGGATGCAGTCGAATCATGCGATTTTTCACAGTCACTCCATGAACAAAGGATTTTTTGTCATTCAAGAAGTAGGTATCTGGAACCCAGAGATAGTCAGCCACTCTGTTATCTAATGTCAGATTCAAAGGTATTCCTGAGTATGATAGTCTTTTATCCCTCCAGGACTGCTGGAAATACATGGTGAGGGTGTAATCCTGAAAATGAAGCCAGAAATAGAAAGTAATTCAATGTAGCTATGTTTATGTGTATTTCTACATCAAACTTTTTGACTATCTTAGGAGAGTCCAGAGCGACTTCCAGAACTTTCATCACTGTTCAGCTTCAAGGCCACAGCAGTCCATTATGTTGTTTTGTTTACACTTGACCTTGTGGCAAGCTGGGTGATTTGCTTTCTGTTCAGAGAAAGACAGTCATATTTAAGTCTCTTTGAATCCGATTGCATGGGTTTAATCATGGTTACTGTGCCCCTCCCCCCGTGTTCTCAATGAAACTTAAGTGCAAATGATTTTCTCCACCTTGGGATACAATGCTTGAAACTGTGAAGAGGGCAAAAAGAGTGCCGGTGACGTGGTATGCTTGCAAACCTTGGCCCCATTTCTTTTTCACCTTTAAGTCACTCAGAACTTTGAGTAATACGTGTAAGAGCATTTGGCTAGATCAGGGGTCTGCAAACCACGGCTCTGGAACCGCATGTGGCTCTTTTATCCCTCTGCTGCAGCTCCATCGCTCAAAATAGTCATCACAATCCGATGGCAGCACCATCTTAGAGTTAGAAGCACTTGGTGCCAACCCAGAAGACCTGAGAGCATGGGCTTACAGAGGCCCATGGGAAGTGCCATGTGTTCTGGGCCAGTTTATATGTAAGTTGGCTGGTCCTGGGAGGAGGAGCCAGGTGCAAGAGCCTTAAAGGGGCTTGCAACCTGGCAGCAGAGTTTTGTGGTTCCCAGTGCTTTCTGTGAGAAACAGGTCCAAATGGCTCTTTGAATGTTTAAGGTTGCCGACCCCTGGGCTAGATGTAACTGCAGAGTTCTAAGAAGAAGAAAAAAGAACTTGCTAATCATGGGAATTCTGTTACCTGCCCAAGACAAACATGCTCACAAACATGCTCCAAACAAGAACATCTGAGACAATTCCAAATAGAAGAGGGAAGCAAGGAGTGCACACTTGTGAACATCTCTAACTTCACCATCTTAAACCTTCTGTACAACTCCAGGCATATTGCCAGAGCAGAACAACCCTGGTTCAACATTCATCAGCAGAGAGTCTTTCTACAGCTGCAGTCATGGATATGCTCATATGCATAGGTGTTGCTTACACACAAGGCTATTCTTTCACTTCACCCACCATAGAGCCCACACTTGCTGCTGTGTTTATCTGTTGCTATGTTTTTTGCTAATAGCCACCAAATCTTCAAGCCAAACTACCGTATTTTTCACCCAGTAAGACGCTCTGGCCCATAGGACGCACCCTGATTTTGGAGGAGGAAAACAAAGAAATTTTTTCCCTTGTTTTCCTCCTCCCCAGGCCAAGCTGTGCTGCCATCACTTGACCCAGGGGAGCCCAGCAGTAGCTTCCCATAAGAATGCATTGGAAGCTGATTAATCAGTTCCTGGATTAATTGGTTTCTAATAGATTCCTACGGAAAACCACTGCTCACTCCCCCACTTTCCACCCTTCCAAATTAAAATAAAAGAAAATAATCTATTTATATTTGACATCACTTCCCTCTTGAAGCATTGCTGAGTACAGTGTGAAAAGAGGTCGGAAAAAGGCTGCCTTTCAGAATGGATTCTTTTCTTTTCTTTTGTGGGGACCAGGAGGGCTGTTTTTTTACCTTCACCCTATAAGACACATTGACATTTTCCCCTACTTTTGAGAAGGGAAAAAGTGAGTCTTATAGGGCAAATACATATACAGTATACAGTACATATTCCCTTAAATACATATACATATACAGTACATATTCCCTTAATCCAGCATTCTCCTGTTATACTAGGCCAGTGGTTCTCAAATTTGACTCCCCAGATATTTTTGGACTAAAACTCCCCGAAAACGTCACCACTAGCTACGCTGGCCAGGATATCTGGGATCTGCAGTCCAAAAACATCTGGGCTTCCAGGTTGAAGAACCACTTGCAAACTCATCCGGAAGACTTTCTAGATGAATTTTGCTTTGCTGGCCACAGCTTTTCTTTACGGGCAACAAAAACCAAGTCTGTTTCTACACAGTGTATGTCCCAAACAGTCATATATGGTTTGCTTTCACACCATCTCTAATTCATAGTAAAAACTTCAGTCCCCAAGGGAAAAAGCTGATGTGGCTCATCTACTTCAGTTTATAGAAACAGATGTGTTCACTTGGCCCAAAGAGATAATATTTAGATGTCACTCCAGTGGAATCTGGTTCTACAAGTGATAATTTGTTATGATGCCGGATCTGCCTTGCCTATTTATTTCTAAAGATCTTTCAGGTGGCGAAGCCTATGCCCAGGATGAAATGCAAATCATGGGACTTTCTATTGGCTAGAGAGTCCCATGATTTGCACTTCCTGTTTTGTTTTGGGAGTAGTTTTCACCATCTGAAAAGCCTTTAAAATTAATAATTAGGGAAGGCAAGATAAACAGATAACATTTCATTTTATTTCAGAATCAGGAAATACATTACACACACACACACACACCCCTGCACTCACCAGGTCTTGCAAGGCTATCAGGCTTGTTTAATCTGGCTATTAAATCACACTAGTAATTCTCTCATCCAGCCAGGCTTACACTAAGCATTCAATGCTGTACTGCCTATGTCAGATGAATGTAAAAAAAAAAACTTTTAGGAAACATTTCTGTTTCATTTCTAGTATGTATTTGAAGAGGATTTCCCACCAACCACAATGCTGTTTTGCCCGGGCATATGCAAGGTGGGTGTGTGGGTTTGGGATTCCGCACGCTGGACAGTGCCATGCATTCCCATAGACTCGCATGCAAAGCATGGTGCTGTCCAGGGTGCTGAAGCCCAACCCCTCCCCTCTGCATACACCCATGCTGTTTTGCACAGGATAATTATGCTGAGAGTAGAGAGAAGGAAAGCAGTTCCTTAAATATGAGTGGATTTTTCACACATCCATCATAGCTATCAGACTTTGGGCAATGCACTAGTACTCCTCTCACTTCCTTCACTGTATAAGCTTGACCTTACTGGGAACATTCAAACAAAACCTAAAAACTTGGTTTTATAGGCAAGCCTTTCCTCGGCGGTGCCATAACTCCACCCCTTGTATCATAGCCCCATCTTGGTCCAGCTAGCTGAAAGTTTTATTTATATGTTCTTAATTTTAGTGTTGATTTTAATGCTAATTATGTTTTACCATATTAGAGTGTATCTATTGGTCATGTCTGACATTGTACACTGCCCAGAATAGGCCCAACCTAGATGGCGCAGTTTAGAAGTCCAATAAATAAATAAATAAATAAAATTGCCATTATGATGTACACATTCAAGTCCAGATTAATTTCACCTACTTTTCCACAGCTTCAAATATCAATATGAAGCTACCATGGTTTTGCAAAGTGCCTTCATATTTCCTGGAGTATCTTCTCAGACTGGCCTTGCTAGAGAGGTGCAAACTACCAAGTCAGGAATGGACATCTTTGATGGTGGTGGAGGCAACTGTTCTGCCCCCAGTCACAACCAGTGGCTTGTATGAGCTTGCAAGAATGTGAAACAGAAAAAGGTGAATTGCCAGTTTTGGTTTTGTTAGGGAACTGCTATGGGCTGAAGGTACAAAAAACAGCCCGAGGGCCACAAGCACACCCACCTACCCTGGAACATTGTTAACCCAACCCTGAGCTAAATGGGGTCCATGTGGCCTTTTGGATTGAAGTTTGACATATCTGTTATTAAGATTGGCTCTCTTGGTAACTAGAGTCTTGAGCTGAGGCAAGGTTAGAGGCTGCCAGAGAAGCAGTGCCAAGAAACTGACACCACCTTGACAATGCTGGTCCTGTTCTCTGTTTATACCTGCATTTCCATTCATAAATATGTTGCTTGGCACAGGAGTGTGCATTGTAGTGGCCAGAGTGAGGAAAGCACTGCTGATACGAATGAATGAAAGGCCATGTCTGTATGTATAAAGCTAAAGCTGCAGATCAGGCCCAGATTAGAGAGAGTGAGGCAATTGTCTCAGTCAACAAGTGCTGGAGGGAGGGGGGCTGTCTCTAGCACTTCCTCCTCACCCACCCACCCGGCAATTCCCCTTGCTTGGGTGGGAGAGCATCCCATACTGTGTGCACCCCATACTTCCTGTCCTGTATCCATTAATCTAGGCCAGGGGAGACAACTTGCAGCGCTCCAGGTGTTCTTGGACGGCAACTCCCAGAAGCCCTTGCCAGCACAGCTAATTGTGAAGGCTTCTGGGAGTTGCAGTCCAGGAACATCTGGAGGGCCACAGGTTGCCTACCCCTGATGTAGGCTGTCACCTTTAGGACAGAATCCCCTTTGCCCATTATTTAAATCAGATGCTGCCGTCACCCATCCTGATTAAACTGCCCTATAAGACACACACAAAATTAGGGGGAAGCCTCAGATCTGGCCTTGAGGAGGAAGAAAACAAGGGAAAAATTCTTTTGTTTTCCTCCTCCAAAATAAAAGTGTGTCCTATAAACTAGAGCATCTTATAGGACAAAATAATATGGTATCTTTTGTCTCAGACAGCGAAGTGTTCCAGGCTGTTCTGGTGTCAGTACTGAGACCCTACCCACCTAAAGTCTCAGAGGGTCATTCACTGCTCTGCCTGAGAAAGATATGCAAGATATATAGCAGCATAACTAGCAGTGGCTTCCTTTTGTGCTAAAACGCTACAAGATCAAAGTCAATCCAAAGTTCATGTCAGCTGTTTTGATTCACCTGCCTGATCCCTTTATCAATTTTCAGTTCCCTAGATTTAAAACTTGTGGACTTTTTATTGAGATATACAACTCTTAGCCTGCCACAATATCTGATTAAAAAAATTCAACTTCTGGCAAGGAGTGGGCATTACAGACCAGTTATTTCTTGAAAAAGAAATCCCACAGGCAGCTTTTACCGCTAACATATTTTCATAAACTGGAGCTTGGCTTTCATAGTTTTTCATGGAGCTTCTGTGTCAAGGACAGAGTCACCTTCCTGCTGCTAGATTTCTAATATGATACCAATCAAGTTGTTTTGATGTGTCGGGTGATTATTTTCTGCTCAGCACAGGCTGACATCTTTAGCTAAGAGAGGATTTGTTGCTTCATTGGCAGAACAATTCCACATAAAAACTATTAGGAAAGGGAGGAGAGCGGGAGGGATGTGTGCATTTCATCATCCTTAAAGAAGCTGTTATTCCTTTCATACCTTAGGAATCATTGTCATGTCCCAGCCAATTAAAAACCTCTTCCCTTTGGCTGCAGTCCTGCTAGGTAGCTTTTGAGCAATTTGACTATTGGCAGGATTGCTGTCTTCATCTGGAATCAAGTGTATGAACTTTGCATTAAGTCACTGCATTAAATATAGCGGGCTGTCCCAGTGCCAGAAACCCTTTTGATCCCCTTGCCCATGTGGTCTCGGCATCACTTCCTCCACCAGGGCCAGCCTGCACCTCCATTGCCTGGCCCCAGGTCACGCAATGTTGCTCCCATGGGCCTTTGTGCACCCACATGCTCGGGCTCTTCTGGGTTGCTCTACAAACAAGATGGTGTCACTCGGTCCAGACCTGACTGGGCCTTGGTAAGTCAGATGCCCTCGGCTTCTGGAATCAAATTCCTCTGTGCAGCACAAGCTCACGAAGCAGAATAGTTCCAGGTTCCCAAGACTAGCCCACCCCCCTTTTTTTCATTAACTGGCATTTATGGACACAGGACCTCACTCAGACATTAGCAGAAAAAGAATAAAAGGTTTAACCATGTGCAGTTGAACAGCAAATGAAGAAATAGTTTGTTGCTCTTGTAAGCGTCAGGTCCTTACAACTGTGAATTTCAAATGGTTAGGTGGCAATGATGTTGTATGTACTGAAGAACACAACCATTTGAAATTTACAAGAAAAATATAAAGATGGGCTTAAGCAGGGAAGGACTCTTGGTTTGGGGCAGAAAATTGGCAAGAGGGTCACAAACAAACAAAAGTACATCAAAGAACAAAAATAAGCCCCAGCAAGTTTGCCCTGCTGCTGCTCCAGGAAATCTCCCAATCTCCCATAGGATTTGCCCAGTGGGGTGAAGTATCAAAGATGGGTGAGACGGAAACAACTGCTGAGCACTCATTACATCTTTAGTTGGGGGACCTCTGCAAAGCATATGGGTGGCTATGGGAGATACGAAATTGCACCCTGTTTCATTAGTTTGGCAAAGGAGCACCAATACTTGGATCAAGTGATCCTGAAACACTGAGAGACAAGGGAAGGAGAGCTGGTGTACTTCCCTCCCAAGTGTTTTCTAGAGTTAAACATAGATTGATAGGCCAAACAACAAAGAAAACAGGAAGTGGCTTCAGAGGGGGGAAAAGAAGACGAAATCTAAGGTTATCAGTTTAGTAAGAGCAGCAGATTGACAAACGCCACAGGATTCTAACACTCATTGAACAACTAGTGGGATACTCTTTAGAATGCTATTTATAGTGGTCAGTAGAATGAGCATTTTCTTCCATGGAAGCCATGATAGGATCCAACTTAAGGTTTCTAATACAGTAGTACCTCAGTATACGAAATTAATTAGTTCTCCAATGGTCTTCATAGAGCAAAGTTTTCATGCAGCCCGGAAAAAATGATGCCTCAGTTTATGATTCCC
>JAIOUR011468917.1:0-13062 GCA_020711275.1 Calotes versicolor
CAAAGCCCGACTCTCACCAACCATTTAAGAGCAAATGAGGGATGCACATTAACCATACAAAAGAGTAAACTGTGCAGAAGTTCATTTCTTTCAGTAATGCAACTTAAAAGGTGGAACTAATATATGAGATAGATTCATTATACACAAAGCTAGATAGTTCAAGCCATGATTTGTCAAAACTATGATAATTAGGGCTTACAGCTCATAAATACCCCAACTCCCTGACCCCAGATAAGTAGAATATTGTGAAAAGTTGCAAGATTCTAGGCTCAAAGTGTCCCACTCGAATAGTTGTCTTGATTCATGTAACTACAGTATCTTGCATTGTATGTAATGAGTCTATCTCATATTTTTTGAGTTTCACCTGTATCTTCCCCGCTCATTTGTTACTTTGAAATACACAGATCAACCTCCTCTTGCATATAGTATCTGCAAAAATTCATGTCCTAGTGACCCTTAGTCAAAAGTAAATTAGGAGAAATGCAAATTTTCCCTTCAATCACATTTCAGATTTTTAAAAAACCCTCACCCACCTCACATGAGTAATATTTTTTGAAAGCAGAGTAAACGAAGTAGCTTTTTCAGATCCATTTGCATAGGAAGAGTAGGATTCAATGTAATTTCCATGCATTTAAAAAGACAAAGCCATTTAAAGACACACAAAGCAGTTGCTTTTTTAAACATGTACTAGCACGTCCCTACCCAAGCAACATTTATGCATTACTGTAAGTGCTTGGAGATGACACTGCATTATTCCCACCATGGGTTTATAGCGGTGATGGTGAACCTTTTCGAGCCCGAGTGCCCAAACAGCAACACAAAACCAATTTATTTATTCCAGAGTGCCAACACTGCGATTAACCCTGAATACTGAAATTTTAGTTTGGTAAAAACAACTCATACAGTTGTCTGAAGTAATTAATATATTTTGCCCAACAGATACTCAACTTCTAAAATGAAAATACTAGACAACAAGTCATCATTTGAATATATCCTAATTTAGGCTTTGATTAATTCATATGATTAATTCAGGATTTATCTATTCATTCACATTTTATTAGTTTTGAATTCTAGATCTCATGTGCCCACAGAGAATGCTTGGAGTGCCGCTTTGGGCACTAGTGCCATAGGTTCGCCATCACTGATCTATCGAGATGCCATGTTAGTAGCATGTATTCAAGGACTGGTAGAAAAAGATGCTGGGACGGTGTGGGGAGAGACTTGACTATTGTTTATGAAAAACACATTTAAAATATAGACCTTTCAACAGATTTTGCCGCTTCTTCATACAGTTCCTCCTGGCAACACATTTTGATTGCTAGATCAAAGTCCTGGACCTGTTCAAAACATCTGTATGCATCCTTGTAACACTGGCCTCTTTTGTAGAAGTAAGCAGCCTCTTTCACCTGCATTAGAATGGTAGATTATAGTTGTATAAATCAAAGGTTTGTTGGCAAAAGACAAACCAGTGAGACCTATAATAATTCCAATTAGCAGGGCAACATTATACAGGGATATTCATCTCTCACTGACCACTGAATGAAGTGAGAATCTGTGTGTGCTTACAAGACATTACAAAAGGAAGACACAATTTTCAGATCATTCAGTGTCAACTCTGAGAAAACATGCTTGAGCGTAGCCAATTCGTGATATTCTGCTCTTAGTCATCAGAACGGCAAAGGAAAATGTGTAGATGTGGTGGGACCCAGCCCTATTACTTGGAATTAGTCAAATGGCAAATTATTCCCATTGTAAAACTCTTTAGCAATAGAAAAAAAACATTTGCTTGTCACTGCAACATGTGTAGAGATATCTATTAATGTTGTTGTTCAGTTGCACCGTCGAGTCCGACTCTTGGCAATCTCATGGACCACCGCCAGGCCCTACTGTCCTCCACTGTTTCCTGGAGTTTGCCTCAGTTCATCCCTGTTGCCTCGCTGACACTATCTATCCATCTTGCTCTCAGCTTCCCCTTCTCCTTTTGCCTTCCATCGTCCCTAGCATCAAGGTCTTTTCTAGGGAATCCTCCCTTCTCATCTGATGACCAAAGTATTTCAGCTTCAGCATCTGACCCTGCAAGGAACAGTCAGGACTGATTTCCTCTAGAATTGACTGGTTTGATACCTAGCAGTCCAGGGGATTCTCAAGAGTCTTCTCAAGGACCACAGCTCAAAAGTGTCTCTTTTACGACACTCAGCCTTCCTCAGCCTCAGGGTCCAGCTCTGACAGCCATACATTACTACTAGGAATATTACAGCTTTGACTATGTGGACTTTTGTCAGCAATGTGATGTCTCTACTTTTTATTATGCTGGCTAGGAATATCTATAGATCCACATATATCTAGAGGGAGGGAGGATATATGCTCCTGGTTAATATAACAGAATACCAAAGAGCACAAAGGTTGAAATAGGTCACAAAATTTAGTAACTCATAGACTTTCACCATGCCCTCTCTTCTGTTTCCCATTAGCTCAATGAAAATAAATGCCATCATTTACAGTCCCCCCCTTTGGCTGTATCCCAAAGACTTGGCAATTACATTCCACTGGGTAACTATATGGGCAAAAAATAAATAAATTATAAAATAAACAATAGCTGCTACATAGAGCACCACACAATAAGAAACGCTTCTCCATCATCACCTGCTTAAATACAGTACATCTTTATGCTTGTACTTTTAGGAAAGCAAATCCTAACTGCAGAGGCGTAACTAAGGGGGGGAACAAGCACCATGGACAGCAACATACATTGCATTGAAGTCTATAGGAGTAATGGTGCTGTCCATGGTGCTTGTCCCCCCCCCCTTAGTTACGCCCATGCCTGACTGGGTTTTTAGCTATGGGATTTTCAGAATTAATGAACACTCAAGTCCATAACATTCGGTGGAAACCTTCTAGGCCAAATGTAACAAGGAGAACCACCCTCTTAGTTCCATGACATCCAGCACTGCTTCTTCAAACCACTGCACTTGTAAGGTGTCACAAGGGTTCCTGCAACTTGTAAAGGATCAGGGGGGAACAGTGCTGTCAGAGGTTGCCTTCATACATGCTTTATGGAGCCAGCAGGATTTTTCTTTCTTTTTGTTAGACTCATAGAAATTCATGAGTCTGTGCACTTAAGTCTGTGCAAAAAAGGTGAGTTGTAAAAATGTGTGGCACTTAACAAGCTGTTTGAGTCTTTGTGGTCCACATGTCCATTCATGCTTGTTGGGTTTATGTGTTGCTGGGTGTATAAAAGGAAAAGACGGGTAGTTTTGTGAAGAGACTGTGAAGGAGTTAGATGATTTGTGCACTACTTTCTCAGGCTTCTCTTGAGGTTCTCATGCAGATGTGCCTTATCAACATGAGAATGGGCTTGCAGGGACAACCAAGGCCATGCTGAAGGAGAACCAAAGGCATTCCCACTTGGCTGCCCATGTCAGCACTCTGAGGACGGTTGGGAGGGGCTGAGGAGCATTACTCACTTTGAGAGGCAAATTAGTGAAAGTTGTTTGGGTGTCACCATGGTAGAAGGGCAGTGACTCTAGATCTTGCTAGCAAGCGGAGCCTGTTCTCTTGTTGATAAGGCACCCCTGCATGAAGTTTGAGAGGAGTCTGAAAAAGTACTGCATAATCTAATTCCCTTGCAGAGGTATTTCATGCAAATGGGAAAAAACACAACAGAGGGAGAAATGCTGTGTCTAAATCTCATTCCGATGAGCAAGATAGTACAGTGGTACCTCGCAATACGTTTTTAATCCGTTCCACGGGCAGCAACTTATTGCGAATTCAACTTATTGCGAAGAGCCGTTTCCCATAGGAATGCATTGAAATTCAATTAATCCGTTCCTGACCCTTAGCAAAAGCACGTGTCCTCACCACTTGCAAACCCAAAAAGAACAGCATTGGCTAACGAGTCATTATACCCCCCAAGACACAAAGCATGCTGGGGAAACACTAACATTCCCACAGATTTAACCTATAGTATCATATACACAAAGAACCTCTATCAGAAACCTTGTGCAGAGTCCCATAGGAAAAAACGTATTGTGGAGAAACCCTATTCAATATGTATTGCGGAGAGTCCCCATTGAAAAAACATATTGCGGAGAGTGATTTTTTCAAAATTCTCCATTGTATTGCGGATTAGCCTTGTGCGGAGACGTTGTATTGCAGGGTACTACTGAAGTGACTTTTGGTTTTGAGCAAATCCTGACCATGATTTTTCCCCACACACCTGCCTATTCTGATAAAAAAAGGTATCTGTGGATTTTTATCCTTCCTGCATCAAAGTGCTCAAGAGCTCAACTAATACCATACCTAGCTAATAAGATACCTGTCACTTTGTTTTTCCCCAAAATTGAAACAGGAGAAGAGTCTTTACTTACTTTTCCTAATTTTTCACACAACTGAGCAGAAAGGGAGTACTCTTTAGCATGAAACAGACATTTGAGAGCCAAATTTGGCTCACCACACTCTAGGTAAGTTTTTGCCAGATCCATGTATTCCATTTGCTTCTCCCTATGAACACAAAAGATTGATTGTATGTCAGTATCAGTATAATATATTTTAAAAACAAGGAACAGATTGATCAAGGTATTTGAATCCATCAACTATGTTTAAACAGCATGGCAGAAAATTATATATCAAGTATGTATCTGCTTTGAAGAGCAGTTAAATGATTTAGCTGCTCAAAAAACATCTTAAATCCTGAATGTAATCCAGCTCAAATCTCATGCAAAGCAAGTGCAAAGTGAAAGCAAAAGAACTCAAGAGAAGGGAATTCTAGTTAAAACTTCAATGGTTTCAAATGGAGCTTGCAGTGTAATCCCATGCATGTTGATTCTAGAACAAAAATCATTTAAAAAAATTAAAATGTGTTTAATCGGATAGGTAAATGTGTACAGGACTATGGTCTTGCATGCAACTAACAAGTGTTCTCTGCTTATATACCGCTCTATAGCACTTAAAGTGCTCTCTGAGCAGTTTACAATTAAATAATGCAGGCTACACATTGCCCCCCCCCATAGCATGCTGGGTATTCATTTTACCAACGTTGGAAGGATGGAAAGCTGAGTCAACTTTGAGCCGGCTAACCTGGGAATTGAACCCCAGGTCGTGAGCACAGTTTTAGCTGCAATTCAGCATTTATCCACTGCGCCACGAGGCTCCTAAACTAACTTTAGTTGGAACAGGGCCCTAGTGCAGAATGCTCTTAATTTCTTTTTGAAAACCTTATCAAAGCAGGGAGGAGGATCAGAGTTAGCCACCAACCGCTTCCGAACTTCAACAACCTTAGAATGGTCAGAAGGAGAAGTGGAATAATTAAGAAGAAATCAGATCAGGATCCCAAATCAACCTCAGTTGTTTCTAGTCTGTGCCAAAGATTGGGCCAAAGACTGGGCCAAAGATTGGAAATCTAGTTCTTCAGCCTGCTTGGCAGGAGAAGAAACCATGGACAGGAGCAGAAAAGAAAAAGGCCTGCCCAGAGTGGTATCTGCCAGTTCAACAGTGTCGAGCGAGTGAGCAAGTTAACAGACAACATGCAGCGCCAAGTCCATACCATGTTATCTCTAGTTCAGTACATTATTTGCAATCTCCGTGTATTGCATCTATTATAAACAAGATGCAGGAAACATAATTAAGTACTGCATTATGATGACATAATTAGCCATAATTAAAGCAGCCCTAATTATTTCAAAATGTCTACTGCAGGTAAATATGAATCCAAGTATTTAGTATTAGAAATGACTAAGTTCTGCCCCCTTCCCATCTTCCCCCAGTTTTTCCTACACAACTGCTCAATGTGAGTATTCAGCCATGATGGATATAGATGAAGCAAATACCCAGGAAATGTACATTAGCTCTCCCCCTCTCATTTCTTGGAAAGCAATTTTCCCAAGAGGGGAACCTTCTCTTCCTATAGGGCTGCTCAACATCATTAAGAATGCTACAGCAGGCATGTCTGAAGTCCAGCCCACAGTCCACATGTGGCCCTTTTTCGAACTTTGAGTGGCCCTCAGGCTCTTCTCTCTGCCGCCTCAGCCTGTCACTCATCCCAATGAGAAATGGAGTTTATTTCCCTCAGAAAAAAGGAGGCCAGGTGAGGGAAGGCAAGGAAGGCCCTCCCATGGAGCAGGGAGAGACTTCCCACAATCCCCCTTTTGAACTACTGTGAAGAATGCGTGGCAAGGTGGCACCCTGGGCAGGGGTCCCCTTGCTTTTCCTCCCCCTCAATAGCTCTCTTTGGGGAGAGGGTGGTGTGGCTCCTTTCTTTCTGAGGAGGGTGTGTGTATACATGTGCAGACCTCCCCCGCCCCAGTGCAGGTGCTTCCCCCTCTGGAAAGAAGCTTCACCTCACCCAGAGGAGGCTGTGAGCGCTGTCAGCGCACACACATGTTCACCTCACCAAATCTGGCCCTTCTTGCAACACGTTTGGACATCCCTCTGCTAGAGGATCACCTCACTGAACTGCATGGAGGGCTTGCTGGGGCAGACACCATTTGCTTCAGAAAGTTGCTTTCCCTTCGAGGGGGACCACGAGAATTGTGCAAGGAGGCAGAAAGCCCATTGGCATGTGTCTATTAAATTCAGAGGTGGTGTCTGCAAGATTATGCTCTTGTTCACAAGGAAGCCTTATTTGGTATCACACGTATGATTCAAATAGGATACGTGTTTCTAATCCTTATCCTGTCAGGTACAGGCTCCACAAAACTTCCCAAGCCCCCCCCCCCTTTAAATAATCTAATTATTTCCTTTAAATATTTCTGAATTATTTGGTAACCTGGGCAACTGAAGGCAGGGCAAAGCTCTACTTGGTCTCTCTTTGCGGCCTACGTGGAACCCATAAAATGCAGCTTACTCAGAATAGAGGAGAAGCTTCTCTATGCTTTATCTCCAAGAACAGAGTTAGGTCACAGGCAACTCTAAAGGTGGCAAAGCAGAAAACCTGGTAGCAGAAAATCTGGAAAGCAGCCTTTGCCCAGTGTTATTGTAGGAAGGAAGCAGTGGCAGCAAAGCTGAAGAGGTCTGTTTGTATCATAGAGGGACCAAAACAGGAAGCATAGAAGGGCCCCCACAAATATATTTTCCCACTGATGCCTCCATATTACATTCTAGTCCCCACACCCTACCAAACACTTTCTACACAAACTTCTCAGGGTCCACTTACTTGGGGCTGATCTTCTTTGACTGAACGTTAAGGACAGCATCGTGCGCCAAAGCCAGTTTTTCCTTCTCCGTTGCGCCACCTTTCTGATAACACTTAGCAGCTACCTGGAATAAGCACAATCCAAGTTAAATAGGCCGACGGTTTAACATCAAGTAGGCAATCAACAGAACAATCATGACACCATGATTCGAATGGCGAGCCAGAGAAGAGGCCGAGTTGCTAGTTTTTCTTCTCAATTGGGGTCTCCCGCTTCTGATGTTTTGACAACTGGAGGTGAGGTTTCCAGCAGGCTGCAATGTTTATCTCATGGGCATGATCAGGTAAATTGTGGTGAGAAAATTAAGGTCCTCTGGATACTGAGGACTATGGTGCCCATAAGGCTCAGATAGCCAGGTCAATACTCAACATGTAAGAGAACTCTAGTTCAAAATATCAGAAAATTCAGAGATAGAACTTAGGCAGGATGTGGACGTTTGCATGGAGCTAGAGCTACCTAGTCCTGAAACTTCCAATGTACAGTAAGCCCTCAGAATTCGCTGGGGTTAGGTTCCAGGACCTACCGCAAACTGTGAAAAACCGCAATGTGTGGATGTGGTTTAAAAAATGGCCATAACACATGTGCAATGTCTCCCAGATTGGAGAAGAGCCTGCCAATGGCAGCACCCAGCCTCTTGGGAGACTTGCTACCCACCGTCAACTGCACTAGCTGCCTCCATGCCAGCCTAGGGCTACTGCCGTCGATGCTCCCACCAGCCAATGGGCCCCACAGGCTGGAAAAAACAAGGAATTTACTGAAAAATATTGACTGGGGGAAAACCGCAAAAGACTGAAACCGCAGTTAGTGAACCGCGAATTTGCGGGGGCTTACTGTATCTTTTCCTCAAATGAGCCACATCCAGTTATCTTTAAGGTGCCTGTCTGTGAGCACAGCTCCTAGAATAGAGAATTATTTGTAGCTCCTTCACCCCCATGGTTAGCTTTGGAGAGAGACTACCTGGTATTTTAGGTTAAAAAAATATATCCTCCCACCCTTCCCTGCCAAAAGCAGATGGATTAACTGCTTTTGCATTAGTTCCTGTGGGGAACTGTGCCTATACATACAAAGTCCACCTGTGGTTCTATGGGGAACAATGCCTCTAGCTATGACCAGAAAAATATGCTCATATGGATTATCATTTCAAAGAAATACCATTTCAATGCATTCCTATGGGAAACAGTGCTTCAACTTACAACCAACTCAAGTTAAGACCAACATTCATATATGAATTAAGTTCGTAAGCAGAGGTACTAGTGCGGGGGCTTGGCTCCAAGGTAATAATTCCTCCCAGAAGTGACTTCACTCCTCTGGGGTAATGGCTGCCACTGGCCATCGTCCTCAGTCCGGGCTGGTGGACCTCCCAGCCTCTGCTCCCAAATGCCCAGTCCAGCTCACTTGAGCCTCGGTCCATTCCTGGCACCATGCTCCTTTAACCACTGGCAGAGGGCTGAGATCCCTGCCGGCTTCAGGGAAGAGATGAAAGTGCAGGCTTGATTCCCATGAGGGATCTTGCTTCTCCCAGGCCAGCCAGGGGTGAGGGTCTTATCTTCTGGCTGCTCTGGGGTCCAGCCGGCCTCCAGTCTCCCTTTCTTCTGACAGTGGGAAGGTCCACTTTTCTCTCTCTCTCTTCCTGCCAAATCCAGGTTAGTGTCACATCTTCCCAAATCTTCTCAGCCTCCCCCCTCACTCTTATCTCCCACATGCATGGCCTTGGCTGCAGCTGTGCTGAGTTCCCTCCCCCCCCCTCACTCCCCAGGCGAGGTGTTTCTCAGTCAGTTGGTATCTTCTTTCAGATTGCCGAGGGGGCCTGACAACCTTGGAACTCAGTTCCTTTGAGTCGGCTGCCTGCTGCTGAGTCGGCTCACATCCACCCAAGGCAAAAAGTCCCCATTGCTATTCCAGAAACGTGCAGGAGGGCTTGCTCAAATGTTAACCCAGTGCTAGGACAGGATGCGTGCGGCTCTAGTATGCCTGTACTAGATGGTACCTCTCACAGCATAATCCATTCGTTCCACAACAATCGCTGCACTACTGTGTATGAGCAGTAGCGCCCATGTGCATGCGCAGCCCGCAACCAGGAAGAGGTTGCGGACCCGATGCCTCTGTGTGCGAGCAATTTGTTCGCGAACCGAGGTTTTCGTTCATGAATGGAGGCAGGGTGCAAAATCAACTCTGCCTTCATTCTACGAATCTGACGTAGATCGAAACAAACGCCATAAGAGGTACCACCGTACAAGAGGTTACAGAGGCAGAACAATGTCTTTTTTCCCCCCTTATCCAACGTTCCCAGGTTGGTGATGAGCATCTCCTTTCTATGCACCCAAGGTAACTAGATCCACTCCAGGTACACGAGCAATCCTCTGAAGTAGAGGTCCCCAACCACTGGGCCCGTGGCTCAACAACTGGGCCGCAGACTGTCGGGAATTGGGCTGCAGAGTCAGCCGGGTTCCTAGAAAGGTGTACACCCATGCGCACACTCAAACTTCTTCCCCTGCACTGCTTGGGGGCTATTCCTTCCTTGATCTCCTTGTGATAATCGTGAGGGAGACAGCAGTAGGGGGAAGGTCTGTGTGTGCATGCACACACACACGTGCACATTAAAGGAAAAACGCCCCCATGCACCGAACTAAAAACTCCCCACAGAAATGTGCCCAAAGAGAAGCTACCCCCCCCCTTCATGTGCCTGGGTAAAAAGATCCCCCTGCTTCCATGTGCCTGGAAAAGGGCACCGTCGGGCCTCGTGTACCTAGAAAACAACTCCAGCGGGCCGTAGAGAAGAAAAGGTTGGGGCCCACTGCTCCAAAGGAAAATAATGCTCCAAGTCATTTCAGCTTTTTTTAAGGCAATTCTCAAGATGAGAACATTTCATGGTGCCTGGTTCCTTTGGCAACTTAGTGAAAATACAGAAAAAATAATGAACCCAGACATTTAGACACTTCTCATATTGTATATATAACAGATGTATTCTAGTGTCAGAAGCACGGTGCTTTTTCAATATGCTTGTAAAATCTGTTCCATGGGTGTTGATCTCCTTTAATAGACTTCACCAGCAAGAAACAACGTCAGCGTTAACAGCGGTAACAAAAATAAACCTTCATTACACAGCAAACAAGAGAAACGGCTATTTTAAATACCGCAAACATTAGCATCCCTTTAAAAAGTGAAGTAGAAAGAGTGACTTTATCTCAAATTAACTTTAACAACCCAGGGTTGTTAAAGGTAATTATCGGGTTATCAAAGTTAAAAAGTTAACGATAAAGTTAACTCGATAAAATCTCAAATTAACTTTAACAACCATGGTACAATAGTTTTCTTGGTTTGATATTTTGCTGAAGTTCGTTGTCTACCAACACTCTGCCCTGTTTTCATAATTTTACTCATTTTTCCAAAAGCTTGGTTTTTTGACTCGAGCAAGCTTTAAAATCATTGTGCTTCTCCTACTCATAATTATTATAACACAACCTCCTTCTAAATTGTGATCCCTTCTCATGGTTGACCATCTTCTGAGACTGTGTGGTTGGCTTGAGGCCACACAGGGTGGCCCTTCTCTCAAGACACAAAATGGGGGAATAGGCCATGCATCTCCTCAATATCCCACCCACCACCAGGTTGCCATTAAAAACTCTTGAGCAGGTCTGTGAATTTACCTTCCAACACTGGTGCTTAGCATAATACTCCCCTTGAGCAACCCATTCTTCTGGCGTTGATGTTTTAACAAACATGGTGTCATCTAAATCTAAACAGCAAGGATGGAAACATAAAAAAGCTCTGTTTCACTTGTTGAACACAAGAAAGATCAAACTGGATTGGTTGTTCTACAGAGATAATTAAAACCATGCTATCATAAATTCTTATAATCACACTCCAAATCAATTCAAGTCAGGCTGTATTAATGTTTTCTGAATCAGTTTATATTTAGTAATCCAGCAGCCTGCGCCTACACAAAATTAACATACATCTTGGATGATGGTTTCAAGCATGTTTCTTTATCAAGCATTTTTCTCGTTTTAATATGGCTGTAATGAGGATATGAATAGCCTGTTGAGGAAAAGGTGTGTGTGTGTGTGTGTGTGTGTGTGTGTGTGTGTGTGTGTGTGTGTGTGAGAGAGAGAGAGAGAGAGAGAGATACCCTCAGGAGGGTATCAAATATTATTATTTGATACCCTCCTGAATGTACTCACTGTAAATATGTACTCCATGTAAATATGAAACACAAAATGCTAACAGATCACAAACTAGATCTTGGTTCTAAAATGAAATCTGGGGGAGGGCATAGGTCTAATCAAGGGCAAGATTTAAATACTGTATCAGAGCTTTGGATTTTACATGAACAAGTGGTCATCAATTCTCATTCCCATTATTCCAGGTAGTGATACGAAATGGCTTCCAAACAGCTGGGAAGAGGCAACAAGAAATGTGGAAATGGGTTTTTCCCGTTTCCATTGGCTTTCATCTTTCTAAGTCTAACCCGGATCTTGGACAAACCACCCACCGAACTGGATGTGGATGGAAAATTTTCACAGTTCCATAGTATACAGTACTGATAATCTACTGCTATTTAGAAGGCCAATGAACACTGTTATGATAACAGATACTCTCTACAGCAGGGGTCTTCAAACTTGGCCCTCCAGATGTTCTTGGACTATAAATCCCAGAAGCCTTTACCACTAGTTGTGCTAGCAAGGGCTTCCGGGAGTTGCAGTCCAAGAACACCTGAAGGGCCGGGTTTGAGGACCCCTGCTCTACATTATTCTGAGGAATGCCAGAAAAGAGTAAGCTAGGGCTTCACCACTGGCCACTGTATACCCTGCTGTCTGTACAGTGCATTGCCAGCAGACCCACTGAATTTAAGAGTTTGGAAATGAGATGTTTACTTCTTCAAAAACTGACTAGGAATAGAAACGTTCCAGTTATCTCAACCTACATAAACCAATCCTTTCCCAATAGGTTTACATCTCATTAAAACCATGCACTCTAGGCTTACCTTATGGCTTCCCTGTAGGTACTGTATACAAAGATAACAACAAACTAAAATGCATTAAGAAACAGATCCTTTTACTCTCACTATATCAGGCCTAATCGATAAAAGTCAACAGAATTTCCAATCTTGGTCTTCATTGCAGTCTTTGTATATGTTGTGTTGTATTCAGAGAACATGGGAAGACTGCCATGTCATTTTATAGAAGAATCACAGGCTGTCCTTACCTTTATCTTCATCTGTTTTGACAACCTGAACAAATTCTCTCTTAATGAAATACTGGAACGCAGGGTCACGTCTGTCACTGTTTTCATCAAAGATCCACAGATTGACTCTGGCTCTTGTAATAGCAGTATACAATTGCTTCAATTCTCCATTTAGAAGCTACAAATAACACAATTAAAGGATTGTGATATATGCAAGAGAACACAGAGAAAAATAAATGTGACCATTTTGCGTACGATATCATGTTTTGCATTAAGAGGAGTTTGATTTCTCTTTCTCCCCACCTTTGACTTCTGCCAAGACACAGAAGTTAACTTACAAAATTTCAGGCCAACACTTTAGATTAGCTGAGTTGCAGTATTTAAATCCAGAAACTAAACAAATAAATAACATGCACCAGGCTTAATCCAGCCATTAAAAATTCTTTATGTAATAGCCCTGAAAGCTAAGGTTTCAGAATAACATTCAGCATGTATGTTCAGTTTAGCACTTGGCATTTAGGGCAAAAGATTAATCTGAGCCCACATTATGTGATGTGCCCTCACGTCAGGCCTAATAACCCTAATACGAGTGGTACCTCGACTTACAACCGGCTCAACTTACAACCATTTCAAGTTGCAACCAGCAGCAGTTATAAAAATGACTTATGACCACAATTTCAACCACAATTAC
>JAIOUR011470028.1:0-13051 GCA_020711275.1 Calotes versicolor
AAAAAAATCAGATGGAATCAAGTCCTAGTAGATCTGCCTTTGAGAACAGGATAGCAATTACAAGTATCCAGGCCAAGAGCACTGGATACTGGCAACTGCTTACATTATGACATCACAAAACAGAATAGCTGTTCAGTCCAAAAAATTCTGGAACACAATGTTTTTTATTTATTTATTTATTATTTTATTGAATTTCTGCCCCGCCCATCTAGGCTTTCCTACTCTGGGCGGCTTCCAGCAATCAATAAACATCATACATAATTCAATTAATAGTAACATATAACAAGGGACAATTAAAAAATAAAAAACAATATGTATATAAATTATAAAATTAATAATCATATAAGAAATATCCAAAAAGGGATTGAATTGAATGGCGGCGGTGGCAGTATTGTTATTTGCCAGTGGGTGGGTACGCTTGAACGTATAACAATGTCTTTAGGTTTTTTCTGAATGTGGTTAGCGATGGGGCCTGGCGAATCTCCTGTGGGATAAAATTCCACAGGGAGGGGGCAACCACCGAGAAGGCACGTCTTCTTGTGCATTCTTTCTTGACCTCTCTCGGTGGAGGCCCCCGAGAGAGGTCAATGTTGAGGATTTAGTCCAGTATACCACTACATCATTCAAGTCCAAGGATGGAGTTGTAGGGAAATTATCCACATCAGTTTCTCGATCCACACCAGTCCTTCCCATATCACGCAAATGTTTACAGTTGATATGAGTAGCCAGAAGATCCACCTACACAAAAGCTTTTTTCTACTTTTGATTAGCTTGTTTATTTGTTTTTAAAATAAATTTGATAGTATAAAACAATACAATTTTAGTTTTCCTTCTGTTTTGATTAATAATTCCCTATATATCAACCATTTTCCTGTTTTACCTCTACGTCTTTTCTGAGGGCCTCATGAGGGGACATCTACAGCGGTATTCCTCTGTTAAAATTTACCTTGTTTTCCCCAAACAGAGTCTTCTTTAATCCAACTATTTTCAAAATCCTTATTTATTTTCTTTTTATTATAACATAAATATGCATGTATTCCAAACCTTAGGTCCTTTTTCTCAATTGTCAATATTTTTCATTCTCTAACTTAATCCAGTCTTTTAATCAAACGATTACTGAAGCTTTGCAGTATAGTTGAAAGTTGGGGAATCCTCATCCCCCATTCTTCATGTCCTCTTGTATATATTTCATCTTAATTCTAGGTCTTCTTCCATGCCATATAAAGTCTGCAAGTTGTTTTCCCCATGTATGAAAAGATTTTTACTTATTATTATTTGGATATTTTGGAAGAGGAATATGAATATGGGTAGGACCATCATTTTTATGACTGACATTCTTCCTGAAAATGAGATTTTCAGATGTTTCCATCTTTCCAAATTCTTTTTAATTTCCTTCCAGTTCTCAAATAAAAGCTTTATCTTTTTTAATAATATTAAACCTAAATACTTTACTTTATTTGTTTGCAGTTGTAACTCTTCTTTTTTGTATTATTTTTGTTAGTATGTTTGTCTTATTGTGAGGGAGGGCAACAGGAGAGAAAGAACTTGGATAGTGTGCCATCTGTCTGTAAAGAGGCAAGAGATGGAGGCTTTGGAGGCACAGTTGGTGTATATAAGGAGGTGCAAAGAGGGGTCAAAGATGTCATTGGAGGAAGAAAGAAGAGACATGGAAGAAAAGATGCAAAAGAATCTTATGATGCGGAATGCAAAGAAGGGACTAGGTGTAGAGGGGCTAGTTAGGGGAATGTCAGAGTTAGAAGTGGGGTTGCAGGAGAAAGAGAAAGGAGAGGAAGGGAATGTGGGTAAAGAGAACGAGGCTAAGGGAAAGGTGGGGGAGACAGAGGATGACATCAGGGGACAGGAGCGCGAGGGGAGAAGGAAGACGATTGGGGAACAGTTAGGGGGAGAGAGAAGGGAAAGGATCAGGATGGGGAGAGGGAGAAATGAGGAGGAGGGAAAAGGTTTATTTCCATGGCCAGAAGCAGCCTGGATCTGGCACACTTGCTGTGGCACCATCTGTTCGAGAGCCATATATATTGAGAAACCTGAACTAAAGCTTCCTAAGCATCGTCGTTCCCTTCCCCAGTGAGACGGTACCAATAAAGGGTATGTGGAGTTAAGTTAATGGTTGAAGTTACCCCGTTGGGTCTGCAAATGTTAATATGGTGGATTCTTTGTCATCCGGTTGGTTAATGCCCATGCTGGAAAGGGAGGCAGAAGATCAAGAGGAAGACATAGGGCAATACAAGAGGGCAGTTATAGAGTTAAGAAATCAAAGAATGGAGCTGGAGGAAGGGGAAGTAAATGAAGTCTTCCAGAATGTTTGTGTTGAAGATTCTGTTGAATTTAATAAATATGTTCAAGCAAGTAAAACTTTGGTGTCTTGTATGGTGGAGGGTACGTGTAAAATCCACGGGAGAGTAGAAGAGCCCTCACACTTATCTTCATTTATTCTAAATCCTGCATTGCTTTCCAAAATTGTGGGTGATTTCTTTTAATTTCATTATGCTCTGCTTTGGGTTCTCCAAAATAATCACCATAGCATCCGCAAAGGCCCTAACTTTGTAGTGTGTTTCCTCCAGTTTCAGTTCTTTTATTTCTTCCTCCATTCTTATTTTTCTCAAAAGTATTTCTAATGTTGCTGTAAATAACAATGGAGAAAGGGGGCATCCTTTATGTACACTTTTAAAAATCTAGCACTGATCAGTTTTTTCTGCATTGACTATTATTCTTGCTTTTGTTTTTTATATATTGCCTTTGTCCAGTTTTAAAAATGGTCTCCCACTCCCATGTTTTCTAATACTTGAAACATAAAATTCCGATTGAAATTGTCAAAGGGCTTTTTGGTGTCCAAAAAAATCAATCCTAATTTTTTAGAGGTTTGGACCAATTAATGGAGAATAAGGGTATCAAAAGTTACAACTATGGACGCCTAAGGATAACCTCTGGGTTGGAGGGATAAGTAGGCTATCTCCCAATGTTATCTGCAGGGATCATAAGCTGATGATTAGGAATACCCGGAAACAGTGAGCCACTGTGAAACAGTGAGCCACAACCCTGAAACAGTGAGCCACAGTGAGCCACTGTGTGAGATAGACTGCTGGACTCGATGGGCTATGGCCTGTTCCATCAATGCTGTTCTTATGTGTGCCATGTTTCTCGTCATGACAAATCACCAGGACAACTACACTTGCACCAAGTGCAAGGTGGTACCAAAAGCCATTGACAAATCAAGGAGCAACAAAAGGGAAGAGTCTCCCCCATCAGTTTTCCTTAAAAAGACACCATGGAGTGCCACCAGTGCCATCTCAGTATTTCACTGTGGCATGAACCTAGAGTGAAATGCAGTTCTCATCTTCCAGGTACTGCTAAAGCTGCTCCAAACCCACTCCCACATCCCATATTTGAATATCCAACTGCAAATGAGGTCTTTTTAGTAATAGGCTGGATAATAGTTTCCTTAATTCATGAGGGAAGGCTCCCTCCATCAGTGGGACATTTGTGATGTTCACATTCCAGTCAATCATAACCCCATTAGTAGTCAGCCATGCAGTGTGGGATGAAGGTGAGTGTGCAGCTTACCAGTGCCCAGGAGTCCTCCTCCAGCATCACAGTCAGCCACACTACTGGTCGAGTTAAGATCAGCCTGGATGGCAATCTTTGGCTTTAAATTATGATAGTGAGGCCATATATAATTAGGATTGGTGATACCACAAGCCACCAGAAATGTTCTGCTTGATGGTTTGCAACCTCACTAATGGCCTTAATATTAAAAGATTTTTTTTGCTGATTTTAAGGCATTAGTATATTTCCTGGTCACTATCTTAATTGCAATCAAACATTGGTCAAACTGATCCTTCCTCACCTGCTCTCTAGTCTAAATGTCTTCACAGCTTGAAGCTTCCCAGCAAACCAAAGGGAATGGACAAGCTCTAACAATGTGAAGACATTTGAGAACTATTATGTCAACCTTCTGGGTCACCTCCACCTACCACAGGCACGTCCAAAGTCCAGCCCGGGGGCCAAATGTGGCCCTTCTTCATATTTTGAGTGTCCCGCAGCCTCATCTCCCTGCTGTTTCAGCCTGATTCATCCCAATGACAAAATGGAATTTATTCAGAAAAAAAGGCAGGTGAGTGGAGGTCAGGACGACCCACCAACGGAGCAGGAGGAGGGGGCCAGCTACCCACAACCACTGTGTAGGGGGCACAATAGGGGTCCCCTCACTTCTCCACAATGGCTCTTTGGGGAGGGAGCAACATGGCTCCTTTCTTTCTGAGGGTGGTACATGTATGCATACGCAGATAATCCCTCTCTGGAAAGAAGCTTCGGCTGGAGGAGGCTGTGATCGCTGTCAGCCCCCTTCGACAGGGTCACCAGCCAGATCAGCCAAATACCTTTTCAATGAGTCCTCAAACCCATCAGGGATGAGAAGCCTACAAGAGCAGACCATTTTACTTTCCCTACGGGCGGGGGGGCGGGGGGCTGTAAGTTGACAGAGTAAATTTCAGCACAAAATGATCAGTCCAGGACAAAGAGAAGGAACTCATGTTCAACATCCTGAGGTCACTTCCAGCTTGTGGAGATAAGAAAATCAGATCCAGTATGTGATATGCTTTATGTACGGTGCTGGTGGCATGCTGGATCAGATCCAAAATGGTCAAGGTCTTCATAAATACTTGAGCTGGACCAGAATGGTCATGGTCTCCACAAATACTTGAGCTGGACCAGACATGTGGGATTCAATATGAATGTTGAAGTCCCCAAGTATCAATAATCTGGTAGCTGGGGAGTATCAATAAACCTGAGTAGAGCAACTGAAATCAAGTCAGCCAGCTGCAGCAGGATGAATGCTGAGTTGTGTCAAAAGCACTAAACCAGCACTACACCAAACCTCTCCTGAAGTTCCACCATCTGGTAAAATCACTAATGAAAAATGACCTAAGTGAAAAGTAAAATGAAGTATGGTCAAACCCCCCTATCTAAAAAAAAGAAAGAAAAAAACTTAAGCGACTCCTGGAAGTATCTTTATTAATAAAGCGGTAGAGGGAAGGTTGTCCGTGGTGAAAGGAAGTTCACCCCTGTGTGATACCTACTGACCAACCACACGGGGTGAACTTCCTTGCAGCAGGGACATCCCGGCACAAGGCAAGGGGCGGAGCAGGAGCCGAGGCAGCATGATGGTGCTGGCCATGGACTGGCCATGGACCACATTGAACCTGGGGGGCGCATGGGGGGGCTGGGAGAGGAGTCCGCCCAAGCGCCCAGCTAAAGTTTAAGAGGGAGCCATTCCTCCCGTTTGGGGGGGGGGTCTTTAAGAAACATCCTCCCTGCACTTTACAAAAAGGCGAGTCAAAGTGATGAGACTGCCCTGCCCCCTCGCTCCCTCCCATTGAACCCATAATATAGTAAAATATCCCAGAAGCACAATAAAATGGCTTGACAGAAATAGCGTCTGAAACAGCAGCATTCTGCTGCCAGGAAGCGCCCGGGGCAGGGACTGGAAAAAGCCGCCCCCCGCCCGAAAGCATCCATGTGCTATCGCGCGCACACTCGCTCCCCCCCCACGGCCCGGGACAGCAACAGCGGCGGCCACCGCGAGAATGCTCTCGCCCTGCCCACGCCGCCTTGAAGCAAACCGGCGGAGGCGGTAGCCATGAGAGCGCTCTGGCCCCGCCCACGTGACCCATGAGCGCTCTCGCGGCGATGGAGATTGCATTTGGGGGGGCCCACGGCTGTCACCCCCCGCTGCGCCGCCTGGTGCGGCCTGCCCCTTCCGCCCCCCTAGTTCCGCCACTGGTCTGAAATGCTTCAGGGATCAGTATATCTCTATAGGCTGTGGCAATTGGCTGCTGTGGGGGAAGGGGAGTCACCTGCACATCAGGAGAGACCCACCCCCTCCCTCTTCCTTTCGCCGCCACAGATGCCTCCCAGCCAGCCCCGCCCCGGCCGGCGCTACTTGCGAGGAGGCTGCCCCAGCTCGAAGGCAACCGGCAGCACAGGGAATTCAGAAGCCTGCCTCCTTCCCTGCTGCTGCCTCTTACTTTGGCTGCCTGTATGGGCCCTTCCCTCTGACCACGTCCCCCCCCCCGCCGCCTCTTGGCCCCAGGGAGGGAGACCCTGATGGCACACTTACTCCCCGGCACACCTACTCCCGATGAGATGACCCCCAGCAAGGCAAAAGTAAGAGTCAGGAGCCCTTTGCATTCCCGATGCTATCTCCAAGCTGGCCCGGTCTCCTCGTGAGTAGCATTGGGCGGTCCAGGGAGGCAAGGCGTCTGCTCAGGAAAGGACAGAAAGCAAACTGCAGATTGCCTCTGCTGCACGGAGCTGCACTTGGTGAGGATTTAGGGTTTGGATTTAAGCTTTGGGTTTAGAGTTAGGATTTAGGGCAGGCATGTCCAAAGTCCGGCCCGGAGGCCAAATGCGGCCTGTGTTCAAATTCTGAATGGCCCCCCAGCCTCTTCTCCCTGCCAGTTCAGCCTATTACTCATCCCAATGAGAAATGGAGATTATTTTTTCATCAGAAAAAAGTATGGCAGATGAAGGGAGGCCAGGAAAACCCTCCCATGTGGGAGAGGGCATCTTCCCACAACCACCCTTTGAACCACTGTGAAGGGGGTTGTGGCAGGACAGCACCCTGGGCGGGGGGTCTCCTCAATTCTCCTCCCCCTCAACAGCTCATTTTGGGAAGGGGCAGCATGGTTCCTTTCTTTTTGAGGAGAGGATGCATGGATGCTTGGATGACCCCACCCCATCTCAGTGCTGTGCATTTTCCTCTCTGGAAAGAAGCTTTACCTCACCCGGAGGAGGCTGTGAGCAATGTCGGCACCCACACATTTTCACCTCACCAAATCTGGCCCTCCTTGCAAAAGGTTTGGACATTCCTGATTTAGGGTTAGGGTTATGGTTAGGATGTAGGATTAGGATTTAGGGTTGGGGTTTAAGGTTAGGGTAACCTTTAGGATATAGAGTTTGTGTTACAGTTAGGATTTAGTTTCAGGAGTTAGGGTTTGGGTGTAGGGTAAAGATTTTGGATTTAGGGTTTCGGTTTAAGGTTAGGGTTAGGGTTAGGATTAGGATTGGGATTGTTGTTCAGTCGCACAGTCGAGTCCGACTTTTTGCGACCTCATGGACCATAGCACGCCAGGCCTTCCTAGGTTTCCCAGAGCTTGCCTAAGTTCATCCCTGTTGCCTCACTGACACTATGTAGCCATCTCGCTCTTGAACGTCCCCTTCTCCTTTTGCTTTCTATCTTCCCTAGCATTAAGGTATTTTCTAGGCTAGGGAGTCATCCTTTCTCATCTGGTAGCCAAAGTATTTCAACTTCAGCTTCATTATCTGACCCTGCAAGGAACAGTCAGGGTTGATTTCCTCTAGGACTGACTGGTTTGATCTTCTAGCTGTCCAGGGAACTCTCAAGAGTCTTCTCCAGCACCACAACTCAAAAGTGTCATTTTTCACACTCAGCCTTTTTCAGGGTCCAGCTCTCACAACCATACATGACTACTGGGAATACCATTGCTTTGACTATGTGGACTTTTGTTGGCAAGGTGATGTCTCTACTTTTTATTATGCTGCCTAGGTTTGCCATAACTTTTCTTCCAAGGAGCAGGCATCTTTTGATTTCCTGGCTGCAGTCTCCATCTGCAGTGATCTTGGATCCCAAGAAGGTGAAGTCTGTTACTACATCCACTTCTTCATTTCCTATTGGGTTTAGGTTTAGGCTATAGGGTTTGGGTTTAGGGTGACCCTAACTTCTAAATCCTAACCCTAAATCCTAAATGTAAGTACAACTCCAAATCCTCAGTCTATATCCAAACCTTAAATCCTAATTGTAACCCTAACCCCAAATCCTACTACCCCTAACCCCAAACCCTACATCCTAACCCTACATCTTAACCAAGATTATGTGAGGAATACCAATCACAGAGGGGTGTATCTCTGTGTCACCAGAGGCAAATTGCGACCTGTCCTTTCCTAACATATGATCTACTGACCAATTACAGAGTGGCATGATTCCTGTTAGCAGATGCAAGTGCACTGAAAGGGGTCCTCAGCACTGCTGTCATGCTGGCTGGGCCACTTGGGCAGCCACTTGGTGGCTGCTGGGAGAGGGGCAGTGGCAATGGCAGCTCTACCTGATGGTGGTGGTGCTGCTTCTGCCAGAGACACCCCCCCCCGGTGCCCCCTTATGGCTACACCCTGCAATGAGCTTTGCTGGCCCATGCAGGCACGAGACTGCCCAAAGAGCCTGGCCAGAAAGTAGGATGATTGGGGGGAGGACCTCACCATTGATGTGTGTGGGGAGTCCCTCTCTGCCTGGCCTCCCGTCCTTCTATGGGGACTTTCACCCCAATTAAATGCTTCCCATCATTCTCCCCTTCCCCAATTTAAAGTATCTCTCCTATTGCCTCCCAATCATTCCCCTATTCCCAAATTAAAACCCCCAAGGTGTTTCCCCATCATGCTTCAATGGCCCCCAAAAGACATGCCTGCCCTCAAGGGCAGGCTTACCACCTAGTATGCATATATTCAAACACTCCAAAAAGAAGAGGGTGGAAAAACAAATCTCCAAAATACATGAATTAAATTAACTACAATAAATGAAAAGTAAATGACACTAAATAAAATTAAATAACAATCATAACAAACAACAATAGACAAATAAAAATTGCAGAAATAACTAAAAATAATCTAAACTATTTCTCATGCTAGCAAAGTTGTGCTCAGGATCCTACAAGTTAGGCTTCAGCAGTCTATGGATCGAGAAATGCCAGAAATACAAGCTGGATTTCGAAGGGGCAGAGAAACCAGGGACCAAATCACCAGCATTCAATGGATCATGGAGAAAGCTAGGGAGTACCAGAAAAACATCAACCTCTGTCTCATAGACTATGCTAATGCCTTTGATTGTGTGGATCACAAACAGCTGTGACATCCTCATAGAGATGGGAGTACCAGACCATCCCACTGGTCTCTTGAGAAACATTTATGCCAGGAAGCAACAGTCAGGACCAGATATGGAACAACTGATTGGCTTAAAATAGGAAAAGGAGTACAGCAAGACTGTATATTGCCACCCTACATATTAAACTTATGCAGGACACATCATGAGAAACACCAAACTGGATGATTCACAAATTGGAATTAAGATAGCCCGGGAAAACATCAACAACCTCAGGTATGCAGATGACATCACTTTAATGGCAGAAAGTTTAGAAGTCCTAAAATACCTCCTGAGAAAGGTGAAAGAGGAGAGTGAGAAAGTCGGCCTGAATCTAAACATCAGAAAACAAGGATAATGGCAACTGGCCCTATAACTCCCTGGCAAATAGGGAAGAAGAAGTAGTGACAGATTTTTACCTTCTTGGGATCCAAGATCACTGTTGATGGAGACTGCAGCCAGGAAATTAAGACACCTGTTCCTTGGAAGAAAAGCTATGGCTATCTTAGGCAGCATAATTAAAAAGTAGAGACATCACTTTGTTGACAAGGTCTGCATAATCAAAGCAATGGTATTCCCAATAGTAATGTATGGTTGTGAGAGCTGGACCCTGAGGAAGGCTGTGTGTCAAAGAATAGTTTTGAGCTGTGGTGCTGGAGAAGACTCCCCTGGACTGCTAGGAGATAAACCTAGAGGAAATCAACCCTGATTGTTCCTTGCAAGGTCAGATGATGAAGCTGAAGCTGGAATACTTTGGTCCCCAGATGAGAAGGGATGACTCTCTAGAAAAGACCTTGATGCTAGGGAAAATCGAAGGCAAAAGGAGAAGGGACAACTGAGACCAAGATGGCTAGACAGCATCATTGAGGCAACAGAGATTAATTTAGGCAAACTCCAGGAAACAGTGGAGAACAGAAGGGCCTGGTGTGTTGTGGCCCATGACATTACAAAGAGTAGGATTCAACTGTGCTATGGAACAACAACAAATCTAAACTACAACACAATTAATTCTTCAATCAAGCAAGATCAACCTAGCATAATATCTTTATAGTTGGAGTCAGTTCCCAAGCAAACCATCTCTCATACTTTCCTGTGATAACATGGGGGGGGGGTTTGACATAATCTACCCTTGGTATTAGCTTGCGATATTTATTTATTTATTTATTTATTTATTTATTTATTTATTTATTTATTTATTTATTTATTTATTTATCTGATTTAAATTCTGCACTAGACCAAGGTCTACTCTAGGCGGATTACAGAAATTAAAATGGTATAACAATACCAGACGGTTAAAACAATTAAACAGTTATAACAATCAATAAAACACACAAATAACAAGCTCAGCAGCACCTGAAATGGGAGAAACCACTACACAAAAGGGAAGGCCTGTGTGAAGAACCACATCTTCAAAGATTTCTTAAAAACATCCAGTGAGGGGGCCAGATGGATCTCGGTTGGAACTGAGTTCCAGAGGCGAGGAGCATTTTTTCTTTCCCAATGGGAACCTTGCTTTAGTGCTGCTGTTCCCCAAAAGCCTGCCTTACAAATTGGGTAGCTCCTGCCACTGTTGCTGTTTACTCACTCCCCAGCTCTGCTGGCAACCTGAACCTCAATGCAAGTGCCTCGGCTTGTTTCAGTATCATGGCACAAGGGGGAGTCAGATGTGCTATTTAGCAATTTTCTAGACTAGTGGTTCTCAATCTGTGGGTCCCCAGATATTCTAGGACTGCAAATCCCAGGAGCCTTCACCACAAGCTATGCTGACAAGAGGTCTTTGGAGTTACAGTCCAAGAACATCTGGGGACTCACCGGTTGAGAACCATTATTCTAGACCAGCAATTCCCAAAGTGGTCCACGTGGACCCCCAGGGGTCCACGGGAGACCAGACATGGGTTCATGTTGATATGAAAAGCAAATGGGGGTCCACCTGTTTTGGGAATATAGTAGAAATGTAGCAGCAGTGTGTCTACCGAAAACAGTAACACTTTTAAAGTGGTCTACGGGGGGGAGGGGAGTTTGGGAACCTATGTTCTAGACCAGGGGTGCACAGAGGTAGATCTCCAGATGTTTTTGGCCTACAACTCCTGGAAGCTGTAGGCCAAAAACATCTGGAGATCTACTTTTGGTCACCCCTGTTCTATACCATCAAGAATAAGAAATGCAGAAATTCTATGATGCAGTAGCCCTGTAAACCACTCAAAATAGTGTATGTACTAATGTACTAATGGGGCAGTACATACATACATACATACATACATACATACATACATACATACATACATACATACATACATACATACATACATACATACATACATACATACATACATACATACATACATACATACATACATACATACATACATACATACATTGTGGCAGGCCCAACAGAAACTGTAGCACCCAGAATCCAGGAGTGCAGAAAGAGTAATGACAGCCCAAGTGGAAGAAGAGAGGCTGACAGGGCAAACTAGAGATGTGAAGGCCTGGGGAAAAAATGGAAAAATTCAGGGGGGAAATGTTTTTTTTTTTTTCAATTTTTTTCGAAGCATTTTTTTGTTTTTTTCCCAAAAATTGGAAAAATTGAAAAAAGGAAAAAAATGATTATGGAATGTATTATTTTAATATGATAAATATTTTTTGAGACAGGGTGTTTAAATGTTTTTCAAATCATTTCTAAAAAAATATGCCACGTATATTGAAGACCCTCCTCCTCTGCACGGGCTGGGGAGAAAGAGGCTGGGGTGGTGGCACAATAGCCATGGGCCCACTTCCACTGCCCAGGTAGAGGGGGAAGAGTTTGGGGGTGACAATACAATGGCTGAGGGCCCTCCTCTGCTCCCCAGGGAGATGGGTAAGAGGCTGTCTGCGGTCTACCCACACTACCTTCACGATCTACTGGTAGATCGCGATCTACCTATTGGGCACCCCTGCCCTAGAAAATATGAGCCTCCCCCAAAGCATGTGCATCTTTATCTTTCCCTTCTGCCCTAAAGCACCTGCTTGCTCTTTAAGATTAGGTGAGATGCAAAACATTGGCCAGAATCCTGTTCTGTTATTGTGCAGCATAAGCCAGCAATGTGAGTGGCCATCTTTTATGAGCTCAGCCTGGGCTAGGCTACGCAAATGGCTGGACATCCAGTTGCATGGCTGAGAAACAAAACAGATGCAAAATCTACTCATCTGGTTGCCCTTTTGCATGTTGCAATGGGAGTTTGGTCCCAATCACTACTAGAGATGTGAAGGCCTGGGGAAAAATGGAAAAATTCAGGATGTGTGTGGTTTTTTCCCATTTTCTTCTGAAGCCTTTTTAGTTTTTTTCCCCCTGCAAAATTGGAAAAATTGAAAAAAGAAAAAGAAAAATGTTTATTGAATGTATTATTTTAATATGATAAATATATTTTGAGACAGGGAGTTCAATATTTATCAAATTAGTTCTAAAAACATGCATAGTGTATTGCTCCCACCCACTCCCTTCTATATATTTTGTCTCTTCAATTATTTTGATGAGAATAAGGTTTTTTGTTTTTTGTTTTATTTAATACTATGGAGACAAAATATGAATAATGGTTAATTCTGGATTTTTAAACATTGTTTTATAGAGGTTTTCATGTTCCACATAAACTAGTAAAGTGTTCAGGAGATAGCTACTCCATTTATTACAAGTACAAATAAATATTATTTTAAAAATAAATTATGTTTCTAATAATTGCTTGGATACACTATATTTTAATATGCTACAGTGGTACCTCTAGTTACGACCACAATTGGTACATATAGAATGGTCTTAACTCGAGTTGGTCTTAAGTCGAAACAATTTTTCCCATAGGATTGCATTGAAATGCTATTAATGGGTACAAATAGTTTTGAGATTTCAATGCTTTCCTATGAGAAATACAGCAGCAGTTCTACTTATGAACTTAATTCATACATGGATGATGGTCTTCATTCAAGTTGGAACCCACAGGAACTAATGCAAAAGCAGATAATGCATCTGCTTTTGGCAGGGGAGGATAGATTTTTAAAACCTAAAATACTAGACAGTCTCTCTCCAGAACTAACCACAGGGGTGAAGGAGCTACAGAGGAGCAGCCTCTTCAC